>OY292319.1:17099055-17247158 GCA_958496155.1 Sisyra nigra | reverse complement strand
AAGAAAAATGTATATGTCAGTTCAAGAAAATGAAGATTCAAGAGTAAAATTTTGTTATATAATTTCTCCTAGTCGCTCATTTAAAGTATCAAATATGATTTCTCGCTATAAAAACCCGTATATAATAGAAACACAGATTATCTCAATTTCAAAAGTTTTCAATCCAAAATTTCACGTAATCATAAAACCACAAAGAAAAATGTATATGTCAGTTCAAGAAAATGAAGATTCAAGAGTAAAATTTTGTTATATAATTTCTCCTAGTCGCTCATTTAAAGTATCAAATATGATTTCTCGCTATAAAAACCCGTATATAATAGAAACACAGATTATCTCAATTTCAAAAGTTTTCAATCCAAAATTTCACTAATCATAAAACCACAAAGAAAAATGTATATGTCAGTTCAAGAAAATGAAGATTCAAGAGTAAAATTTTGTTATATAATTTCTCCTAGTCGCTCATTTAAAGTATCAAATATGATTTCTCGCTATAAAAACCCGTATATAATAGAAACACAGATTATCTCAATTTCAAAAGTTTTCAATCCAAAATTTCACTAATCATAAAACCACAAAGAAAAATGTATATGTCAGTTCAAGAAAATGAAGATTCAAGAGTAAAATTTTGTTATATAATTTCTCCTAGTCGCTCATTTAAAGTATCAAATATGATTTCTCGCTATAAAAACCCGTATATAATAGAAACACAGATTATCTCAATTTCAAAAGTTTTCAATCCAAAATTTCACTAATCATAAAACCACAAAGAAAAATGTATATGTCAGTTCAAGAAAATGAAGATTCAAGAGTAAAATTTTGTTATATAATTTCTCCTAGTCGCTCATTTAAAGTATCAAATATGATTTCTCGCTATAAAAACCCGTATATAATAGAAACACAGATTATCTCAATTTCAAAAGTTTTCAATCCAAAATTTCACTAATCATAAAACCACAAAGAAAAATGTATATGTCAGTTCAAGAAAATGAAGATTCAAGAGTAAAATTTTGTTATATAATTTCTCCTAGTCGCTCATTTAAAGTATCAAATATGATTTCTCGCTATAAAAACCCGTATATAATAGAAACACAGATTATCTCAATTTCAAAAGTTTTCAATCCAAAATTTCACTAATCATAAAACCACAAAGAAAAATGTATATGTCAGTTCAAGAAAATGAAGATTCAAGAGTAAAATTTTGTTATATAATTTCTCCTAGTCGCTCATTTAAAGTATCAAATATGATTTCTCGCTATAAAAACCCGTATATAATAGAAACACAGATTATCTCAATTTCAAAAGTTTTCAATCCAAAATTTCACTAATCATAAAACCACAAAGAAAAATGTATATGTCAGTTCAAGAAAATGAAGATTCAAGAGTAAAATTTTGTTATATAATTTCTCCTAGTCGCTCATTTAAAGTATCAAATATGATTTCTCGCTATAAAAACCCGTATATAATAGAAACACAGATTATCTCAATTTCAAAAGTTTTCAATCCAAAATTTCACTAATCATAAAACCACAAAGAAAAATGTATATGTCAGTTCAAGAAAATGAAGATTCAAGAGTAAAATTTTGTTATATAATTTCTCCTAGTCGCTCATTTAAAGTATCAAATATGATTTCTCGCTATAAAAACCCGTATATAATAGAAACACAGATTATCTCAATTTCAAAAGTTTTCAATCCAAAATTTCACTAATCATAAAACCACAAAGAAAAATGTATATGTCAGTTCAAGAAAATGAAGATTCAAGAGTAAAATTTTGTTATATAATTTCTCCTAGTCGCTCATTTAAAGTATCAAATATGATTTCTCGCTATAAAAACCCGTATATAATAGAAACACAGATTATCTCAATTTCAAAAGTTTTCAATCCAAAATTTCACTAATCATAAAACCACAAAGAAAAATGTATATGTCAGTTCAAGAAAATGAAGATTCAAGAGTAAAATTTTGTTATATAATTTCTCCTAGTCGCTCATTTAAAGTATCAAATATGATTTCTCGCTATAAAAACCCGTATATAATAGAAACACAGATTATCTCAATTTCAAAAGTTTTCAATCCAAAATTTCACTAATCATAAAACCACAAAGAAAAATGTATATGTCAGTTCAAGAAAATGAAGATTCAAGAGTAAAATTTTGTTATATAATTTCTCCTAGTCGCTCATTTAAAGTATCAAATATGATTTCTCGCTATAAAAACCCGTATATAATAGAAACACAGATTATCTCAATTTCAAAAGTTTTCAATCCAAAATTTCACTAATCATAAAACCACAAAGAAAAATGTATATGTCAGTTCAAGAAAATGAAGATTCAAGAGTAAAATTTTGTTATATAATTTCTCCTAGTCGCTCATTTAAAGTATCAAATATGATTTCTCGCTATAAAAACCCGTATATAATAGAAACACAGATTATCTCAATTTCAAAAGTTTTCAATCCAAAATTTCACTAATCATAAAACCACAAAGAAAAATGTATATGTCAGTTCAAGAAAATGAAGATTCAAGAGTAAAATTTTGTTATATAATTTCTCCTAGTCGCTCATTTAAAGTATCAAATATGATTTCTCGCTATAAAAACCCGTATATAATAGAAACACAGATTATCTCAATTTCAAAAGTTTTCAATCCAAAATTTCACTAATCATAAAACCACAAAGAAAAATGTATATGTCAGTTCAAGAAAATGAAGATTCAAGAGTAAAATTTTGTTATATAATTTCTCCTAGTCGCTCATTTAAAGTATCAAATATGATTTCTCGCTATAAAAACCCGTATATAATAGAAACACAGATTATCTCAATTTCAAAAGTTTTCAATCCAAAATTTCACTAATCATAAAACCACAAAGAAAAATGTATATGTCAGTTCAAGAAAATGAAGATTCAAGAGTAAAATTTTGTTATATAATTTCTCCTAGTCGCTCATTTAAAGTATCAAATATGATTTCTCGCTATAAAAACCCGTATATAATAGAAACACAGATTATCTCAATTTCAAAAGTTTTCAATCCAAAATTTCACTAATCATAAAACCACAAAGAAAAATGTATATGTCAGTTCAAGAAAATGAAGATTCAAGAGTAAAATTTTGTTATATAATTTCTCCTAGTCGCTCATTTAAAGTATCAAATATGATTTCTCGCTATAAAAACCCGTATATAATAGAAACACAGATTATCTCAATTTCAAAAGTTTTCAATCCAAAATTTCACTAATCATAAAACCACAAAGAAAAATGTATATGTCAGTTCAAGAAAATGAAGATTCAAGAGTAAAATTTTGTTATATAATTTCTCCTAGTCGCTCATTTAAAGTATCAAATATGATTTCTCGCTATAAAAACCCGTATATAATAGAAACACAGATTATCTCAATTTCAAAAGTTTTCAATCCAAAATTTCACTAATCATAAAACCACAAAGAAAAATGTATATGTCAGTTCAAGAAAATGAAGATTCAAGAGTAAAATTTTGTTATATAATTTCTCCTAGTCGCTCATTTAAAGTATCAAATATTATTTCTCGCTATAAAAACCCGTATATAATAGAAACACAGATTATCTCAATTTCAAAAGTTTTCAATCCAAAATTTCACTAATCATAAAACCACAAAGAAAAATGTATATGTCAGTTCAAGAAAATGAAGATTCAAGAGTAAAATTTTGTTATATAATTTCTCCTAGTCGCTCATTTAAAGTATCAAATATGATTTCTCGCTATAAAAACCCGTATATAATAGAAACACAGATTATCTCAATTTCAAAAGTTTTCAATCCAAAATTTCACTAATCATAAAACCACAAAGAAAAATGTATATGTCAGTTCAAGAAAATGAAGATTCAAGAGTAAAATTTTGTTATATAATTTCTCCTAGTCGCTCATTTAAAGTATCAAATATGATTTCTCGCTATAAAAACCCGTATATAATAGAAACACAGATTATCTCAATTTCAAAAGTTTTCAATCCAAAATTTCACTAATCATAAAACCACAAAGAAAAATGTATATGTCAGTTCAAGAAAATGAAGATTCAAGAGTAAAATTTTGTTATATAATTTCTCCTAGTCGCTCATTTAAAATATCAAATATGATTTCTCGCTATAAAAACCCGTATATAATAGAAACACAGATTATCTCAATTTCAAAAGTTTTCAATCCAAAATTTCACTAATCATAAAACCACAAAGAAAAATGTATATGTCAGTTCAAGAAAATGAAGATTCAAGAGTAAAATTTTGTTATATAATTTCTCCTAGTCGCTCATTTAAAATATCAAATATGATTTCTCGCTATAAAAACCCGTATATAATAGAAACACAGATTATCTCAATTTCAAAAGTTTTCAATCCAAAATTTCACTAATCATAAAACCACAAAGAAAAATGTATATGTCAGTTCAAGAAAATGAAGATTCAAGAGTAAAATTTTGTTATATAATTTCTCCTAGTCGCTCATTTAAAATATCAAATATGATTTCTCGCTATAAAAACCCGTATATAATAGAAACACAGATTATCTCAATTTCAAAAGTTTTCAATCCAAAATTTCACTAATCATAAAACCACAAAGAAAAATGTATATGTCAGTTCAAGAAAATGAAGATTCAAGAGTAAAATTTTGTTATATAATTTCTCCTAGTCGCTCATTTAAAGTATCAAATATGATTTCTCGCTATAAAAACCCGTATATAATAGAAACACAGATTATCTCAATTTCAAAAGTTTTCAATCCAAAATTTCACTAATCATAAAACCACAAAGAAAAATGTATATGTCAGTTCAAGAAAATGAAGATTCAAGAGTAAAATTTTGTTATATAATTTCTCCTAGTCGCTCATTTAAAGTATCAAATATGATTTCTCGCTATAAAAACCCGTATATAATAGAAACACAGATTATCTCAATTTCAAAAGTTTTCAATCCAAAATTTCACTAATCATAAAACCACAAAGAAAAATGTATATGTCAGTTCAAGAAAATGAAGATTCAAGAGTAAAATTTTGTTATATAATTTCTCCTAGTCGCTCATTTAAATTATCAAATATGATTTCTCGCTATAAAAACCCGTATATAATAGAAACACAGATTATCTCAATTTCAAAAGTTTTCAATCCAAAATTTCACTAATCATAAAACCACAAAGAAAAATGTATATGTCAGTTCAAGAAAATGAAGATTCAAGAGTAAAATTTTGTTATATAATTTCTCCTAGTCGCTCATTTAAAATATCAAATATGATTTCTCGCTATAAAAACCCGTATATAATAGAAACACAGATTATCTCAATTTCAAAAGTTTTCAATCCAAAATTTCACTAATCATAAAACCACAAAGAAAAATGTATATGTCAGTTCAAGTAAATGAAGATTCAAGAGTAAAATTTTGTTATATAATTTCTCCTAGTCGCTCATTTAAATTATCAAATATGATTTCTCGCTATAAAAACCCGTATATAATAGAAACACAGATTATCTCAATTTCAAAAGTTTTCAATCCAAAATTTCACTAATCATAAAACCACAAAGAAAAATGTATATGTCAGTTCAAGAAAATGAAGATTCAAGAGTAAAATTTTGTTATATAATTTCTCCTAGTCGCTCATTTAAAATATCAAATATGATTTCTCGCTATAAAAACCCGTATATAATAGAAACACAGATTATCTCAATTTCAAAAGTTTTCAATCCAAAATTTCACTAATCATAAAACCACAAAGAAAAATGTATATGTCTGTTCAAGAAAATGAAGATTCAAGAGTAAAATTTTGTTATATAATTTCTCCTAGTCGCTCATTTAAAGTATCAAATATTATTTCTCGCTATAAAAACCCGTATATAATAGAAACACAGATTATCTCAATTTCAAAAGTTTTCAATCCAAAATTTCACTAATCATAAAACCACAAAGAAAAATGTATATGTCAGTTC
The DNA here is from genome assembly GCA_958496155.1 of Sisyra nigra. Classification (NCBI taxonomy): domain Eukaryota; kingdom Metazoa; phylum Arthropoda; class Insecta; order Neuroptera; family Sisyridae; genus Sisyra; species Sisyra nigra. The sequence continues at coordinate 17,241,213 of OY292319.1, read as the reverse complement.
AAGAAAATGAAGATTCAAGAGTAAAATTTTGTTATATAATTTCTCCTAGTCGCTCATTTAAAGTATCAAATATTATTTCTCGCTATAAAAACCCGTATATAATAGAAACACAGATTATCTCAATTTCAAAAGTTTTCAATCCAAAATTTCACTAATCATAAAACCACAAAGAAAAATGTATATGTCAGTTCAAGAAAATGAAGATTCAAGAGTAAAATTTTGTTATATAATTTCTCCTAGTCGCTCATTTAAAGTATCAAATATTATTTCTCGCTATAAAAACCCGTATATAATAGAAACACAGATTATCTCAATTTCAAAAGTTTTCAATCCAAAATTTCACTAATCATAAAACCACAAAGAAAAATGTATATGTCAGTTCAAGAAAATGAAGATTCAAGAGTAAAATTTTGTTATATAAATTCTCCTAGTCGCTCATTTAAAGTATCAAATATGATTTCTCGCTATAAAAACCCGTATATAATAGAAACACAGATTATCTCAATTTCAAAAGTTTTCAATCCAAAATTTCACTAATCATAAAACCACAAAGAAAAATGTATATGTCAGTTCAAGAAAATGAAGATTCAAGAGTAAAATTTTGTTATATAATTTCTCCTAGTCGCTCATTTAAAGTATCAAATATGATTTCTCGCTATAAAAACCCGTATATAATAGAAACACAGATTATCTCAATTTCAAAAGTTTTCAATCCAAAATTTCACTAATCATAAAACCACAAAGAAAAATGTATATGTCAGTTCAAGAAAATGAAGATTCAAGAGTAAAATTTTGTTATATAATTTCTCCTAGTCGCTCATTTAAAGTATCAAATATGATTTCTCGCTATAAAAACCCGTATATAATAGAAACACAGATTATCTCAATTTCAAAAGTTTTCAATCCAAAATTTCACTAATCATAAAACCACAAAGAAAAATGTATATGTCAGTTCAAGAAAATGAAGATTCAAGAGTAAAATTTTGTTATATAATTTCTCCTAGTCGCTCATTTAAAGTATCAAATATTATTTCTCGCTATAAAAACCCGTATATAATAGAAACACAGATTATCTCAATTTCAAAAGTTTTCAATCCAAAATTTCACTAATCATAAAACCACAAAGAAAAATGTATATGTCAGTTCAAGAAAATGAAGATTCAAGAGTAAAATTTTGTTATATAATTTCTCCTAGTCGCTCATTTAAAATATCAAATATGATTTCTCGCTATAAAAACCCGTATATAATAGAAACACAGATTATCTCAATTTCAAAAGTTTTCAATCCAAAATTTCACTAATCATAAAACCACAAAGAAAAATGTATATGTCAGTTCAAGAAAATGAAGATTCAAGAGTAAAATTTTGTTATATAATTTCTCCTAGTTGCTCATTTAAAATATCAAATATGATTTCTCGCTATAAAAACCCGTATATAATAGAAACACAGATTATCTCAATTTCAAAAGTTTTCAATCCAAAATTTCACTAATCATAAAACCACAAAGAAAAATGTATATGTCAGTTCAAGAAAATGAAGATTCAAGAGTAAAATTTTGTTATATAATTTCTCCTAGTCGCTCATTTAAAGTATCAAATATGATTTCTCGCTATAAAAACCCGTATATAATAGAAACACAGATTATCTCAATTTCAAAAGTTTTCAATCCAAAATTTCACTAATCATAAAACCACAAAGAAAAATGTATATGTCAGTTCAAGAAAATGAAGATTCAAGAGTAAAATTTTGTTATATAATTTCTCCTAGTCGCTCATTTAAAGTATCAAATATTATTTCTCGCTATAAAAACCCGTATATAATAGAAACACAGATTATCTCAATTTCAAAAGTTTTCAATCCAAAATTTCACTAATCATAAAACCACAAAGAAAAATGTATATGTCAGTTCAAGAAAATGAAGATTCAAGAGTAAAATTTTGTTATATAATTTCTCCTAGTCGCTCATTTAAAGTATCAAATATTATTTCTCGCTATAAAAACCCGTATATAATAGAAACACAGATTATCTCAATTTCAAAAGTTTTCAATCCAAAATTTCACTAATCATAAAACCACAAAGAAAAATGTATATGTCAGTTCAAGAAAATGAAGATTCAAGAGTAAAATTTTGTTATATAATTTCTCCTAGTCGCTCATTTAAAGTATCAAATATTATTTCTCGCTATAAAAACCCGTATATAATAGAAACACAGATTATCTCAATTTCAAAAGTTTTCAATCCAAAATTTCACTAATCATAAAACCACAAAGAAAAATGTATATGTCAGTTCAAGAAAATGAAGATTCAAGAGTAAAATTTTGTTATATAATTTCTCCTAGTCGCTCATTTAAAGTATCAAATATTATTTCTCGCTATAAAAACCCGTATATAATAGAAACACAGATTATCTCAATTTCAAAAGTTTTCAATCCAAAATTTCACTAATCATAAAACCACAAAGAAAAATGTATATGTCAGTTCAAGAAAATGAAGATTCAAGAGTAAAATTTTGTTATATAATTTCTCCTAGTCGCTCATTTAAAGTATCAAATATTATTTCTCGCTATAAAAACCCGTATATAATAGAAACACAGATTATCTCAATTTCAAAAGTTTTCAATCCAAAATTTCACTAATCATAAAACCACAAAGAAAAATGTATATGTCAGTTCAAGAAAATGAAGATTCAAGAGTAAAATTTTGTTATATAATTTCTCCTAGTCGCTCATTTAAAGTATCAAATATGATTTCTCGCTATAAAAACCCGTATATAATAGAAACACAGATTATCTCAATTTCAAAAGTTTTCAATCCAAAATTTCACTAATCATAAAACCACAAAGAAAAATGTATATGTCAGTTCAAGAAAATGAAGATTCAAGAGTAAAATTTTGTTATATAATTTCTCCTAGTCGCTCATTTAAAGTATCAAATATGATTTCTCGCTATAAAAACCCGTATATAATAGAAACACAGATTATCTCAATTTCAAAAGTTTTCAATCCAAAATTTCACTAATCATAAAACCACAAAGAAAAATGTATATGTCAGTTCAAGAAAATGAAGATTCAAGAGTAAAATTTTGTTATATAATTTCTCCTAGTCGCTCATTTAAAGTATCAAATATGATTTCTCGCTATAAAAACCCGTATATAATAGAAACACAGATTATCTCAATTTCAAAAGTTTTCAATCCAAAATTTCACTAATCATAAAACCACAAAGAAAAATGTATATGTCAGTTCAAGAAAATGAAGATTCAAGAGTAAAATTTTGTTATATAATTTCTCCTAGTCGCTCATTTAAAGTATCAAATATGATTTCTCGCTATAAAAACCCGTATATAATAGAAACACAGATTATCTCAATTTCAAAAGTTTTCAATCCAAAATTTCACTAATCATAAAACCACAAAGAAAAATGTATATGTCAGTTCAAGAAAATGAAGATTCAAGAGTAAAATTTTGTTATATAATTTCTCCTAGTCGCTCATTTAAAGTATCAAATATGATTTCTCGCTATAAAAACCCGTATATAATAGAAACACAGATTATCTCAATTTCAAAAGTTTTCAATCCAAAATTTCACTAATCATAAAACCACAAAGAAAAATGTATATGTCAGTTCAAGAAAATGAAGATTCAAGAGTAAAATTTTGTTATATAATTTCTCCTAGTCGCTCATTTAAAGTATCAAATATGATTTCTCGCTATAAAAACCCTTATATAATAGAAACACAGATTATCTCAATTTCAAAAGTTTTCAATCCAAAATTTCACTAATCATAAAACCACAAAGAAAAATGTATATGTCAGTTCAAGAAAATGAAGATTCAAGAGTAAAATTTTGTTATATAATTTCTCCTAGTCGCTCATTTAAAGTATCAAATATGATTTCTCGCTATAAAAACCCGTATATAATAGAAACACAGATTATCTCAATTTCAAAAGTTTTCAATCCAAAATTTCACTAATCATAAAACCACAAAGAAAAATGTATATGTCAGTTCAAGAAAATGAAGATTCAAGAGTAAAATTTTGTTATATAATTTCTCCTAGTCGCTCATTTAAAGTATCAAATATGATTTCTCGCTATAAAAACCCGTATATAATAGAAACACAGATTATCTCAATTTCAAAAGTTTTCAATCCAAAATTTCACTAATCATAAAACCACAAAGAAAAATGTATATGTCAGTTCAAGAAAATGAAGATTCAAGAGTAAAATTTTGTTATATAATTTCTCCTAGTCGCTCATTTAAAGTATCAAATATGATTTCTCGCTATAAAAACCCGTATATAATAGAAACACAGATTATCTCAATTTCAAAAGTTTTCAATCCAAAATTTCACTAATCATAAAACCACAAAGAAAAATGTATATGTCAGTTCAAGAAAATGAAGATTCAAGAGTAAAATTTTGTTATATAATTTCTCCTAGTCGCTCATTTAAAGTATCAAATATGATTTCTCGCTATAAAAACCCGTATATAATAGAAACACAGATTATCTCAATTTCAAAAGTTTTCAATCCAAAATTTCACTAATCATAAAACCACAAAGAAAAATGTATATGTCAGTTCAAGAAAATGAAGATTCAAGAGTAAAATTTTGTTATATAATTTCTCCTAGTCGCTCATTTAAAGTATCAAATATGATTTCTCGCTATAAAAACCCGTATATAATAGAAACACAGATTATCTCAATTTCAAAAGTTTTCAATCCAAAATTTCACTAATCATAAAACCACAAAGAAAAATGTATATGTCAGTTCAAGAAAATGAAGATTCAAGAGTAAAATTTTGTTATATAATTTCTCCTAGTCGCTCATTTAAAGTATCAAATATGATTTCTCGCTATAAAAACCCGTATATAATAGAAACACAGATTATCTCAATTTCAAAAGTTTTCAATCCAAAATTTCACTAATCATAAAACCACAAAGAAAAATGTATATGTCAGTTCAAGAAAATGAAGATTCAAGAGTAAAATTTTGTTATATAATTTCTCCTAGTCGCTCATTTAAAGTATCAAATATGATTTCTCGCTATAAAAACCCGTATATAATAGAAACACAGATTATCTCAATTTCAAAAGTTTTCAATCCAAAATTTCACTAATCATAAAACCACAAAGAAAAATGTATATGTCAGTTCAAGAAAATGAAGATTCAAGAGTAAAATTTTGTTATATAATTTCTCCTAGTCGCTCATTTAAAGTATCAAATATGATTTCTCGCTATAAAAACCCGTATATAATAGAAACACAGATTATCTCAATTTCAAAAGTTTTCAATCCAAAATTTCACTAATCATAAAACCACAAAGAAAAATGTATATGTCAGTTCAAGAAAATGAAGATTCAAGAGTAAAATTTTGTTATATAATTTCTCCTAGTCGCTCATTTAAAGTATCAAATATGATTTCTCGCTATAAAAACCCGTATATAATAGAAACACAGATTATCTCAATTTCAAAAGTTTTCAATCCAAAATTTCACTAATCATAAAACCACAAAGAAAAATGTATATGTCAGTTCAAGAAAATGAAGATTCAAGAGTAAAATTTTGTTATATAATTTCTCCTAGTCGCTCATTTAAAGTATCAAATATGATTTCTCGCTATAAAAACCCGTATATAATAGAAACACAGATTATCTCAATTTCAAAAGTTTTCAATCCAAAATTTCACTAATCATAAAACCACAAAGAAAAATGTATATGTCAGTTCAAGAAAATGAAGATTCAAGAGTAAAATTTTGTTATATAATTTCTCCTAGTCGCTCATTTAAAGTATCAAATATGATTTCTCGCTATAAAAACCCGTATATAATAGAAACACAGATTATCTCAATTTCAAAAGTTTTCAATCCAAAATTTCACTAATCATAAAACCACAAAGAAAAATGTATATGTCAGTTCAAGAAAATGAAGATTCAAGAGTAAAATTTTGTTATATAATTTCTCCTAGTCGCTCATTTAAAGTATCAAATATGATTTCTCGCTATAAAAACCCGTATATAATAGAAACACAGATTATCTCAATTTCAAAAGTTTTCAATCCAAAATTTCACTAATCATAAAACCACAAAGAAAAATGTATATGTCAGTTCAAGAAAATGAAGATTCAAGAGTAAAATTTTGTTATATAATTTCTCCTAGTCGCTCATTTAAAGTATCAAATATGATTTCTCGCTATAAAAACCCGTATATAATAGAAACACAGATTATCTCAATTTCAAAAGTTTTCAATCCAAAATTTCACTAATCATAAAACCACAAAGAAAAATGTATATGTCAGTTCAAGAAAATGAAGATTCAAGAGTAAAATTTTGTTATATAATTTCTCCTAGTCGCTCATTTAAAATATCAAATATGATTTCTCGCTATAAAAACCCGAATATAATAGAAACACAGATTATCTCAATTTCAAAAGTTTTCAATCCAAAATTTCACTAATCATAAAACCACAAAGAAAAATGTATATGTCAGTTCAAGAAAATGAAGATTCAAGAGTAAAATTTTGTTATATAATTTCTCCTAGTCGCTCATTTAAAATATCAAATATGATTTCTCGCTATAAAAACCCGTATATAATAGAAACACAGATTATCTCAATTTCAAAAGTTTTCAATCCAAAATTTCACTAATCATAAAACCACAAAGAAAAATGTATATGTCAGTTCAAGAAAATGAAGATTCAAGAGTAAAATTTTGTTATATAATTTCTCCTAGTCGCTCATTTAAAGTATCAAATATGATTTCTCGCTATAAAAACCCGTATATAATAGAAACACAGATTATCTCAATTTCAAAAGTTTTCAATCCAAAATTTCACTAATCATAAAACCACAAAGAAAAATGTATATGTCAGTTCAAGAAAATGAAGATTCAAGAGTAAAATTTTGTTATATAATTTCTCCTAGTCGCTCATTTAAAATATCAAATATGATTTCTCGCTATAAAAACCCGTATATAATAGAAACACAGATTATCTCAATTTCAAAAGTTTTCAATCCAAAATTTCACTAATCATAAAACCACAAAGAAAAATGTATATGTCAGTTCAAGAAAATGAAGATTCAAGAGTAAAATTTTGTTATATAATTTCTCCTAGTCGCTCATTTAAAGTATCAAATATGATTTCTCGCTATAAAAACCCGTATATAATAGAAACACAGATTATCTCAATTTCAAAAGTTTTCAATCCAAAATTTCACTAATCATAAAACCACAAAGAAAAATGTATATGTCAGTTCAAGAAAATGAAGATTCAAGAGTAAAATTTTGTTATATAATTTCTCCTAGTCGCTCATTTAAAGTATCAAATATGATTTCTCGCTATAAAAACCCGTATATAATAGAAACACAGATTATCTCAATTTCAAAAGTTTTCAATCCAAAATTTCACTAATCATAAAACCACAAAGAAAAATGTATATGTCAGTTCAAGAAAATGAAGATTCAAGAGTAAAATTTTGTTATATAATTTCTCCTAGTCGCTCATTTAAAGTATCAAATATGATTTCTCGCTATAAAAACCCGTATATAATAGAAACACAGATTATCTCAATTTCAAAAGTTTTCAATCCAAAATTTCACTAATCATAAAACCACAAAGAAAAATGTATATGTCAGTTCAAGAAAATGAAGATTCAAGAGTAAAATTTTGTTATATAATTTCTCCTAGTCGCTCATTTAAAGTATCAAATATGATTTCTCGCTATAAAAACCCGTATATAATAGAAACACAGATTATCTCAATTTCAAAAGTTTTCAATCCAAAATTTCACTAATCATAAAACCACAAAGAAAAATGTATATGTCAGTTCAAGAAAATGAAGATTCAAGAGTAAAATTTTGTTATATAATTTCTCCTAGTCGCTCATTTAAAGTATCAAATATGATTTCTCGCTATAAAAACCCGTATATAATAGAAACACAGATTATCTCAATTTCAAAAGTTTTCAATCCAAAATTTCACTAATCATAAAACCACAAAGAAAAATGTATATGTCAGTTCAAGAAAATGAAGATTCAAGAGTAAAATTTTGTTATATAATTTCTCCTAGTCGCTCATTTAAAGTATCAAATATGATTTCTCGCTATAAAAACCCGTATATAATAGAAACACAGATTATCTCAATTTCAAAAGTTTTCAATCCAAAATTTCACTAATCATAAAACCACAAAGAAAAATGTATATGTCAGTTCAAGAAAATGAAGATTCAAGAGTAAAATTTTGTTATATAATTTCTCCTAGTCGCTCATTTAAAGTATCAAATATGATTTCTCGCTATAAAAACCCGTATATAATAGAAACACAGATTATCTCAATTTCAAAAGTTTTCAATCCAAAATTTCACTAATCATAAAACCACAAAGAAAAATGTATATGTCAGTTCAAGAAAATGAAGATTCAAGAGTAAAATTTTGTTATATAATTTCTCCTAGTCGCTCATTTAAAGTATCAAATATGATTTCTCGCTATAAAAACCCGTATATAATAGAAACACAGATTATCTCAATTTCAAAAGTTTTCAATCCAAAATTTCACTAATCATAAAACCACAAAGAAAAATGTATATGTCAGTTCAAGAAAATGAAGATTCAAGAGTAAAATTTTGTTATATAATTTCTCCTAGTCGCTCATTTAAAATATCAAATATGATTTCTCGCTATAAAAACCCGTATATAATAGAAACACAGATTATCTCAATTTCAAAAGTTTTCAATCCAAAATTTCACTAATCATAAAACCACAAAGAAAAATGTATATGTCAGTTCAAGAAAATGAAGATTCAAGAGTAAAATTTTGTTATATAATTTCTCCTAGTCGCTCATTTAAAGTATCAAATATGATTTCTCGCTATAAAAACCCGTATATAATAGAAACACAGATTATCTCAATTTCAAAAGTTTTCAATCCAAAATTTCACTAATCATAAAACCACAAAGAAAAATGTATATGTCAGTTCAAGAAAATGAAGATTCAAGAGTAAAATTTTGTTATATAATTTCTCCTAGTCGCTCATTTAAAGTATCAAATATGATTTCTCGCTATAAAAACCCGTATATAATAGAAACACAGATTATCTCAATTTCAAAAGTTTTCAATCCAAAATTTCACTAATCATAAAACCACAAAGAAAAATGTATATGTCAGTTCAAGAAAATGAAGATTCAAGAGTAAAATTTTGTTATATAATTTCTCCTAGTCGCTCATTTAAAATATCAAATATGATTTCTCGCTATAAAAACCCGTATATAATAGAAACACAGATTATCTCAATTTCAAAAGTTTTCAATCCAAAATTTCACTAATCATAAAACCACAAAGAAAAATGTATATGTCAGTTCAAGAAAATGAAGATTCAAGAGTAAAATTTTGTTATATAATTTCTCCTAGTCGCTCATTTAAAATATCAAATATGATTTCTCGCTATAAAAACCCGTATATAATAGAAACACAGATTATCTCAATTTCAAAAGTTTTCAATCCAAAATTTCACTAATCATAAAACCACAAAGAAAAATGTATATGTCAGTTCAAGAAAATGAAGATTCAAGAGTAAAATTTTGTTATATAATTTCTCCTAGTCGCTCATTTAAAGTATCAAATATGATTTCTCGCTATAAAAACCCGTATATAATAGAAACACAGATTATCTCAATTTCAAAAGTTTTCAATCCAAAATTTCACTAATCATAAAACCACAAAGAAAAATGTATATGTCAGTTCAAGAAAATGAAGATTCAAGAGTAAAATTTTGTTATATAATTTCTCCTAGTCGCTCATTTAAAGTATCAAATATGATTTCTCGCTATAAAAACCCGTATATAATAGAAACACAGATTATCTCAATTTCAAAAGTTTTCAATCCAAAATTTCACTAATCATAAAACCACAAAGAAAAATGTATATGTCAGTTCAAGAAAATGAAGATTCAAGAGTAAAATTTTGTTATATAATTTCTCCTAGTCGCTCATTTAAAGTATCAAATATGATTTCTCGCTATAAAAACCCGTATATAATAGAAACACAGATTATCTCAATTTCAAAAGTTTTCAATCCAAAATTTCACTAATCATAAAACCACAAAGAAAAATGTATATGTCAGTTCAAGAAAATGAAGATTCAAGAGTAAAATTTTGTTATATAATTTCTCCTAGTCGCTCATTTAAAGTATCAAATATGATTTCTCGCTATAAAAACCCGTATATAATAGAAACACAGATTATCTCAATTTCAAAAGTTTTCAATCCAAAATTTCACTAATCATAAAACCACAAAGAAAAATGTATATGTCAGTTCAAGAAAATGAAGATTCAAGAGTAAAATTTTGTTATATAATTTCTCCTAGTCGCTCATTTAAAGTATCAAATATGATTTCTCGCTATAAAAACCCGTATATAATAGAAACACAGATTATCTCAATTTCAAAAGTTTTCAATCCAAAATTTCACTAATCATAAAACCACAAAGAAAAATGTATATGTCAGTTCAAGAAAATGAAGATTCAAGAGTAAAATTTTGTTATATAATTTCTCCTAGTCGCTCATTTAAAGTATCAAATATGATTTCTCGCTATAAAAACCCGTATATAATAGAAACACAGATTATCTCAATTTCAAAAGTTTTCAATCCAAAATTTCACTAATCATAAAACCACAAAGAAAAATGTATATGTCAGTTCAAGAAAATGAAGATTCAAGAGTAAAATTTTGTTATATAATTTCTCCTAGTCGCTCATTTAAAGTATCAAATATGATTTCTCGCTATAAAAACCCGTATATAATAGAAACACAGATTATCTCAATTTCAAAAGTTTTCAATCCAAAATTTCACTAATCATAAAACCACAAAGAAAAATGTATATGTCAGTTCAAGAAAATGAAGATTCAAGAGTAAAATTTTGTTATATAATTTCTCCTAGTCGCTCATTTAAAGTATCAAATATGATTTCTCGCTATAAAAACCCGTATATAATAGAAACACAGATTATCTCAATTTCAAAAGTTTTCAATCCAAAATTTCACTAATCATAAAACCACAAAGAAAAATGTATATGTCAGTTCAAGAAAATGAAGATTCAAGAGTAAAATTTTGTTATATAATTTCTCCTAGTCGCTCATTTAAAGTATCAAATATGATTTCTCGCTATAAAAACCCGTATATAATAGAAACACAGATTATCTCAATTTCAAAAGTTTTCAATCCAAAATTTCACTAATCATAAAACCACAAAGAAAAATGTATATGTCAGTTCAAGAAAATGAAGATTCAAGAGTAAAATTTTGTTATATAATTTCTCCTAGTCGCTCATTTAAAGTATCAAATATGATTTCTCGCTATAAAAACCCGTATATAATAGAAACACAGATTATCTCAATTTCAAAAGTTTTCAATCCAAAATTTCACTAATCATAAAACCACAAAGAAAAATGTATATGTCAGTTCAAGAAAATGAAGATTCAAGAGTAAAATTTTGTTATATAATTTCTCCTAGTCGCTCATTTAAAGTATCAAATATGATTTCTCGCTATAAAAACCCGTATATAATAGAAACACAGATTATCTCAATTTCAAAAGTTTTCAATCCAAAATTTCACTAATCATAAAACCACAAAGAAAAATGTATATGTCAGTTCAAGAAAATGAAGATTCAAGAGTAAAATTTTGTTATATAATTTCTCCTAGTCGCTCATTTAAAGTATCAAATATGATTTCTCGCTATAAAAACCCGTATATAATAGAAACACAGATTATCTCAATTTCAAAAGTTTTCAATCCAAAATTTCACTAATCATAAAACCACAAAGAAAAATGTATATGTCAGTTCAAGAAAATGAAGATTCAAGAGTAAAATTTTGTTATATAATTTCTCCTAGTCGCTCATTTAAAGTATCAAATATGATTTCTCGCTATAAAAACCCGTATATAATAGAAACACAGATTATCTCAATTTCAAAAGTTTTCAATCCAAAATTTCACTAATCATAAAACCACAAAGAAAAATGTATATGTCAGTTCAAGAAAATGAAGATTCAAGAGTAAAATTTTGTTATATAATTTCTCCTAGTCGCTCATTTAAAGTATCAAATATGATTTCTCGCTATAAAAACCCGTATATAATAGAAACACAGATTATCTCAATTTCAAAAGTTTTCAATCCAAAATTTCACTAATCATAAAACCACAAAGAAAAATGTATATGTCAGTTCAAGAAAATGAAGATTCAAGAGTAAAATTTTGTTATATAATTTCTCCTAGTCGCTCATTTAAAGTATCAAATATGATTTCTCGCTATAAAAACCCGTATATAATAGAAACACAGATTATCTCAATTTCAAAAGTTTTCAATCCAAAATTTCACTAATCATAAAACCACAAAGAAAAATGTATATGTCAGTTCAAGAAAATGAAGATTCAAGAGTAAAATTTTGTTATATAATTTCTCCTAGTCGCTCATTTAAAAGTATCAAATATGATTTCTCGCTATAAAAACCCGTATATAATAGAAACACAGATTATCTCAATTTCAAAAGTTTTCAATCCAAAATTTCACTAATCATAAAACCACAAAGAAAAATGTATATGTCAGTTCAAGAAAATGAAGATTCAAGAGTAAAATTTTGTTATATAATTTCTCCTAGTCGCTCATTTAAAGTATCAAATATGATTTCTCGCTATAAAAACCCGTATATAATAGAAACACAGATTATCTCAATTTCAAAAGTTTTCAATCCAAAATTTCACTAATCATAAAACCACAAAGAAAAATGTATATGTCAGTTCAAGAAAATGAAGATTCAAGAGTAAAATTTTGTTATATAATTTCTCCTAGTCGCTCATTTAAAATATCAAATATGATTTCTCGCTATAAAAACCCGTATATAATAGAAACACAGATTATCTCAATTTCAAAAGTTTTCAATCCAAAATTTCACTAATCATAAAACCACAAAGAAAAATGTATATGTCAGTTCAAGAAAATGAAGATTCAAGAGTAAAATTTTGTTATATAATTTCTCCTAGTCGCTCATTTAAAGTATCAAATATGATTTCTCGCTATAAAAACCCGTATATAATAGAAACACAGATTATCTCAATTTCAAAAGTTTTCAATCCAAAATTTCACTAATCATAAAACCACAAAGAAAAATGTATATGTCAGTTCAAGAAAATGAAGATTCAAGAGTAAAATTTTGTTATATAATTTCTCCTAGTCGCTCATTTAAAGTATCAAATATGATTTCTCGCTATAAAAACCCGTATATAATAGAAACACAGATTATCTCAATTTCAAAAGTTTTCAATCCAAAATTTCACTAATCATAAAACCACAAAGAAAAATGTATATGTCAGTTCAAGAAAATGAAGATTCAAGAGTAAAATTTTGTTATATAATTTCTCCTAGTCGCTCATTTAAAGTATCAAATATGATTTCTCGCTATAAAAACCCGTATATAATAGAAACACAGATTATCTCAATTTCAAAAGTTTTCAATCCAAAATTTCACTAATCATAAAACCACAAAGAAAAATGTATATGTCAGTTCAAGAAAATGAAGATTCAAGAGTAAAATTTTGTTATATAATTTCTCCTAGTCGCTCATTTAAAGTATCAAATATGATTTCTCGCTATAAAAACCCGTATATAATAGAAACACAGATTATCTCAATTTCAAAAGTTTTCAATCCAAAATTTCACTAATCATAAAACCACAAAGAAAAATGTATATGTCAGTTCAAGAAAATGAAGATTCAAGAGTAAAATTTTGTTATATAATTTCTCCTAGTCGCTCATTTAAAATATCAAATATGATTTCTCGCTATAAAAACCCGTATATAATAGAAACACAGATTATCTCAATTTCAAAAGTTTTCAATCCAAAATTTCACTAATCATAAAACCACAAAGAAAAATGTATATGTCAGTTCAAGAAAATGAAGATTCAAGAGTAAAATTTTGTTATATAATTTCTCCTAGTCGCTCATTTAAAGTATCAAATATGATTTCTCGCTATAAAAACCCGTATATAATAGAAACACAGATTATCTCAATTTCAAAAGTTTTCAATCCAAAATTTCACTAATCATAAAACCACAAAGAAAAATGTATATGTCAGTTCAAGAAAATGAAGATTCAAGAGTAAAATTTTGTTATATAATTTCTCCTAGTCGCTCATTTAAAGTATCAAATATGATTTCTCGCTATAAAAACCCGTATATAATAGAAACACAGATTATCTCAATTTCAAAAGTTTTCAATCCAAAATTTCACTAATCATAAAACCACAAAGAAAAATGTATATGTCAGTTCAAGAAAATGAAGATTCAAGAGTAAAATTTTGTTATATAATTTCTCCTAGTCGCTCATTTAAAGTATCAAATATGATTTCTCGCTATAAAAACCCGTATATAATAGAAACACAGATTATCTCAATTTCAAAAGTTTTCAATCCAAAATTTCACTAATCATAAAACCACAAAGAAAAATGTATATGTCAGTTCAAGAAAATGAAGATTCAAGAGTAAAATTTTGTTATATAATTTCTCCTAGTCGCTCATTTAAAGTATCAAATATGATTTCTCGCTATAAAAACCCGTATATAATAGAAACACAGATTATCTCAATTTCAAAAGTTTTCAATCCAAAATTTCACTAATCATAAAACCACAAAGAAAAATGTATATGTCAGTTCAAGAAAATGAAGATTCAAGAGTAAAATTTTGTTATATAATTTCTCCTAGTCGCTCATTTAAAGTATCAAATATTATTTCTCGCTATAAAAACCCGTATATAATAGAAACACAGATTATCTCAATTTCAAAGTTTTCAATCCAAAATTTCACTAATCATAAAACCACAAAGAAAAATGTATATGTCAGTTCAAGAAAATGAAGATTTAAGAGTAAAATTTTGTTATATAATTTCTCCTAGTCGCTCATTTAAAGTATCAAATATGATTTCTCGCTATAAAAACCCGTATATAATAGAAACACAGATTATCTCAATTTCAAAAGTTTTCAATCCAAAATTTCACTAATCATAAAACCACAAAGAAAAATGTATATGTCAGTTCAAGAAAATGAAGATTCAAGAGTAAAAATTTTGTTATATAATTTCTCCTAGTCGCTCATTTAAAGTATCAAATATGATTTCTCGCTATAAAAACCCGTATATAATAGAAACACAGATTATCTCAATTTCAAAAGTTTTCAATCAAAATTTCACTAATCATAAAACCACAAAGAAAAATGTATATGTCAGTTCAAGAAAATGAAGATTCAAGAGTAAAATTTTGTTATATAATTTCTCCTAGTCGCTCATTTAAAGTATCAAATATGATTTCTCGCTATAAAAACCCGTATATAATAGAAACACAGATTATCTCAATTTCAAAAGTTTTCAATCCAAAATTTCACTAATCATAAAACCACAAAGAAAAATGTATATGTCAGTTCAAGAAAATGAAGATTCAAGAGTAAAATTTTGTTATATAATTTCTCCTAGTCGCTCATTTAAAATATCAAATATGATTTCTCGCTATAAAAACCCGTATATAATAGAAACACAGATTATCTCAATTTCAAAAGTTTTCAATCCAAAATTTCACTAATCATAAAACCACAAAGAAAAATGTATATGTCAGTTCAAGAAAATGAAGATTCAAGAGTAAAATTTTGTTATATAATTTCTCCTAGTCGCTCATTTAAAGTATCAAATATGATTTCTCGCTATAAAAACCCGT
This sequence comes from Sisyra nigra, assembly GCA_958496155.1. Lineage (NCBI taxonomy): Eukaryota > Metazoa > Arthropoda > Insecta > Neuroptera > Sisyridae > Sisyra > Sisyra nigra. Next base: position 17,225,455 of record OY292319.1, on the reverse strand, counting down.
ATATAATAGAAACACAGATTATCTCAATTTCAAAAGTTTTCAATCCAAAATTTCACTAATCATAAAACCACAAGAAAAATGTATATGTCAGTTCAAGAAAATGAAGATTCAAGAGTAAAATTTTGTTATATAATTTCTCCTAGTCGCTCATTTAAAGTATCAAATATGATTTCTCGCTATAAAAACCCGTATATAATAGAAACACAGATTATCTCAATTTCAAAAGTTTTCAATCCAAAATTTCACTAATCATAAAACCACAAAGAAAAATGTATATGTCAGTTCAAGAAAATGAAGATTCAAGAGTAAAATTTTGTTATATAATTTCTCCTAGTCGCTCATTTAAAGTATCAAATATGATTTCTCGCTATAAAAACCCGTATATAATAGAAACACAGATTATCTCAATTTCAAAAGTTTTCAATCCAAAATTTCACTAATCATAAAACCACAAAGAAAAATGTATATGTCAGTTCAAGAAAATGAAGATTCAAGAGTAAAATTTTGTTATATAATTTCTCCTAGTCGCTCATTTAAAGTATCAAATATGATTTCTCGCTATAAAAACCCGTATATAATAGAAACACAGATTATCTCAATTTCAAAAGTTTTCAATCCAAAATTTCACTAATCATAAAACCACAAAGAAAAATGTATATGTCAGTTCAAGAAAATGAAGATTCAAGAGTAAAATTTTGTTATATAATTTCTCCTAGTCGCTCATTTAAAGTATCAAATATGATTTCTCGCTATAAAAACCCGTATATAATAGAAACACAGATTATCTCAATTTCAAAAGTTTTCAATCCAAAATTTCACTAATCATAAAACCACAAAGAAAAATGTATATGTCAGTTCAAGAAAATGAAGATTCAAGAGTAAAATTTTGTTATATAATTTCTCCTAGTCGCTCATTTAAAGTATCAAATATGATTTCTCGCTATAAAAACCCGTATATAATAGAAACACAGATTATCTCAATTTCAAAAGTTTTCAATCCAAAATTTCACTAATCATAAAACCACAAAGAAAAATGTATATGTCAGTTCAAGAAAATGAAGATTCAAGAGTAAAATTTTGTTATATAATTTCTCCTAGTCGCTCATTTAAAGTATCAAATATGATTTCTCGCTATAAAAACCCGTATATAATAGAAACACAGATTATCTCAATTTCAAAAGTTTTCAATCCAAAATTTCACTAATCATAAAACCACAAAGAAAAATGTATATGTCAGTTCAAGAAAATGAAGATTCAAGAGTAAAATTTTGTTATATAATTTCTCCTAGTCGCTCATTTAAAGTATCAAATATGATTTCTCGCTATAAAAACCCGTATATAATAGAAACACAGATTATCTCAATTTCAAAAGTTTTCAATCCAAAATTTCACTAATCATAAAACCACAAAGAAAAATGTATATGTCAGTTCAAGAAAATGAAGATTCAAGAGTAAAATTTTGTTATATAATTTCTCCTAGTCGCTCATTTAAAGTATCAAATATGATTTCTCGCTATAAAAACCCGTATATAATAGAAACACAGATTATCTCAATTTCAAAAGTTTTCAATCCAAAATTTCACTAATCATAAAACCACAAAGAAAAATGTATATGTCAGTTCAAGAAAATGAAGATTCAAGAGTAAAATTTTGTTATATAATTTCTCCTAGTCGCTCATTTAAATTATCAAATATGATTTCTCGCTATAAAAACCCGTATATAATAGAAACACAGATTATCTCAATTTCAAAAGTTTTCAATCCAAAATTTCACTAATCATAAAACCACAAAGAAAAATGTATATGTCAGTTCAAGAAAATGAAGATTCAAGAGTAAAATTTTGTTATATAATTTCTCCTAGTCGCTCATTTAAATTATCAAATATGATTTCTCGCTATAAAAACCCGTATATAATAGAAACACAGATTATCTCAATTTCAAAAGTTTTCAATCCAAAATTTCACTAATCATAAAACCACAAAGAAAAATGTATATGTCAGTTCAAGAAAATGAAGATTCAAGAGTAAAATTTTGTTATATAATTTCTCCTAGTCGCTCATTTAAATTATCAAATATGATTTCTCGCTATAAAAACCCGTATATAATAGAAACACAGATTATCTCAATTTCAAAAGTTTTCAATCCAAAATTTCACTAATCATAAAACCACAAAGAAAAATGTATATGTCAGTTCAAGAAAATGAAGATTCAAGAGTAAAATTTTGTTATATAATTTCTCCTAGTCGCTCATTTAAAGTATCAAATATGATTTCTCGCTATAAAAACCCGTATATAATAGAAACACAGATTATCTCAATTTCAAAAGTTTTCAATCCAAAATTTCACTAATCATAAAACCACAAAGAAAAATGTATATGTCAGTTCAAGAAAATGAAGATTCAAGAGTAAAATTTTGTTATATAATTTCTCCTAGTCGCTCATTTAAAGTATCAAATATGATTTCTCGCTATAAAAACCCGTATATAATAGAAACACAGATTATCTCAATTTCAAAAGTTTTCAATCCAAAATTTCACTAATCATAAAACCACAAAGAAAAATGTATATGTCAGTTCAAGAAAATAAAGATTCAAGAGTAAAATTTTGTTATATAATTTCTCCTAGTCGCTCATTTAAAATATCAAATATGATTTCTCGCTATAAAAACCCGTATATAATAGAAACACAGATTATCTCAATTTCAAAAGTTTTCAATCCAAAATTTCACTAATCATAAAACCACAAAGAAAAATGTATATGTCAGTTCAAGAAAATGAAGATTCAAGAGTAAAATTTTGTTATATAATTTCTCCTAGTCGCTCATTTAAAGTATCAAATATGATTTCTCGCTATAAAAACCCGTATATAATAGAAACACAGATTATCTCAATTTCAAAAGTTTTCAATCCAAAATTTCACTAATCATAAAACCACAAAGAAAAATGTATATGTCAGTTCAAGAAAATGAAGATTCAAGAGTAAAATTTTGTTATATAATTTCTCCTAGTCGCTCATTTAAAGTATCAAATATGATTTCTCGCTATAAAAACCCGTATATAATAGAAACACAGATTATCTCAATTTCAAAAGTTTTCAATCCAAAATTTCACTAATCATAAAACCACAAAGAAAAATGTATATGTCAGTTCAAGAAAATGAAGATTCAAGAGTAAAATTTTGTTATATAATTTCTCCTAGTCGCTCATTTAAAGTATCAAATATGATTTCTCGCTATAAAAACCCGTATATAATAGAAACACAGATTATCTCAATTTCAAAAGTTTTCAATCCAAAATTTCACTAATCATAAAACCACAAAGAAAAATGTATATGTCAGTTCAAGAAAATGAAGATTCATAAGTAAAATTTTGTTATATAATTTCTCCTAGTCGCTCATTTAAAGTATCAAATATGATTTCTCGCTATAAAAACCCGTATATAATAGAAACACAGATTATCTCAATTTCAAAAGTTTTCAATCCAAAATTTCACTAATCATAAAACCACAAAGAAAAATGTATATGTCAGTTCAAGAAAATGAAGATTCAAGAGTAAAATTTTGTTATATAATTTCTCCTAGTCGCTCATTTAAAGTATCAAATATGATTTCTCGCTATAAAAACCCGTATATAATAGAAACACAGATTATCTCAATTTCAAAAGTTTTCAATCCAAAATTTCACTAATCATAAAACCACAAAGAAAAATGTATATGTCAGTTCAAGAAAATGAAGATTCAAGAGTAAAATTTTGTTATATAATTTCTCCTAGTCGCTCATTTAAAATATCAAATATGATTTCTCGCTATAAAAACCCGTATATAATAGAAACACAGATTATCTCAATTTCAAAAGTTTTCAATCCAAAATTTCACTAATCATAAAACCACAAAGAAAAATGTATATGTCAGTTCAAGAAAATGAAGATTCAAGAGTAAAATTTTGTTATATAATTTCTCCTAGTCGCTCATTTAAAGTATCAAATATGATTTCTCGCTATAAAAACCCGTATATAATAGAAACACAGATTATCTCAATTTCAAAAGTTTTCAATCCAAAATTTCACTAATCATAAAACCACAAAGAAAAATGTATATGTCAGTTCAAGAAAATGAAGATACAAGAGTAAAATTTTGTTATATAATTTCTCCTAGTCGCTCATTTAAAATATCAAATATGATTTCTCGCTATAAAAACCCGTATATAATAGAAACACAGATTATCTCAATTTCAAAAGTTTTCAATCCAAAATTTCACTAATCATAAAACCACAAAGAAAAATGTATATGTCAGTTCAAGAAAATGAAGATTCAAGAGTAAAATTTTGTTATATAATTTCTCCTAGTCGCTCATTTAAAGTATCAAATATGATTTCTCGCTATAAAAACCCGTATATAATAGAAACACAGATTATCTCAATTTCAAAAGTTTTCAATCCAAAATTTCACTAATCATAAAACCACAAAGAAAAATGTATATGTCAGTTCAAGAAAATGAAGATTCAAGAGTAAAATTTTGTTATATAATTTCTCCTAGTCGCTCATTTAAAATATCAAATATGATTTCTCGCTATAAAAACCCGTATATAATAGAAACACAGATTATCTCAATTTCAAAAGTTTTCAATCCAAAATTTCACTAATCATAAAACCACAAAGAAAAATGTATATGTCAGTTCAAGAAAATGAAGATTAAAGAGTAAAATTTTGTTATATAATTTCTCCTAGTCGCTCATTTAAAGTATCAAATATGATTTCTCGCTATAAAAACCCGTATATAATAGAAACACAGATTATCTCAATTTCAAAAGTTTTCAATCCAAAATTTCACTAATCATAAAACCACAAAGAAAAATGTATATGTCAGTTCAAGAAAATGAAGATTCAAGAGTAAAATTTTGTTATATAATTTCTCCTAGTCGCTCATTTAAAGTATCAAATATGATTTCTCGCTATAAAAACCCGTATATAATAGAAACACAGATTATCTCAATTTCAAAAGTTTTCAATCCAAAATTTCACTAATCATAAAACCACAAAGAAAAATGTATATGTCAGTTCAAGAAAATGAAGATTAAAGAGTAAAATTTTGTTATATAATTTCTCCTAGTCGCTCATTTAAAGTATCAAATATGATTTCTCGCTATAAAAACCCGTATATAATAGAAACACAGATTATCTCAATTTCAAAAGTTTTCAATCCAAAATTTCACTAATCATAAAACCACAAAGAAAAATGTATATGTCAGTTCAAGAAAATGAAGATTCAAGAGTAAAATTTTGTTATATAATTTCTCCTAGTCGCTCATTTAAAGTATCAAATATGATTTCTCGCTATAAAAACCCGTATATAATAGAAACACAGATTATCTCAATTTCAAAAGTTTTCAATCCAAAATTTCACTAATCATAAAACCACAAAGAAAAATGTATATGTCAGTTCAAGAAAATGAAGATTAAAGAGTAAAATTTTGTTATATAATTTCTCCTAGTCGCTCATTTAAAGTATCAAATATGATTTCTCGCTATAAAAACCCGTATATAATAGAAACACAGATTATCTCAATTTCAAAAGTTTTCAATCCAAAATTTCACTAATCATAAAACCACAAAGAAAAATGTATATGTCAGTTCAAGAAAATGAAGATTCAAGAGTAAAATTTTGTTATATAATTTCTCCTAGTCGCTCATTTAAAATATCAAATATGATTTCTCGCTATAAAAACCCGTATATAATAGAAACACAGATTATCTCAATTTCAAAAGTTTTCAATCCAAAATTTCACTAATCATAAAACCACAAAGAAAAATGTATATGTCAGTTCAAGAAAATGAAGATTCAAGAGTAAAATTTTGTTATATAATTTCTCCTAGTCGCTCATTTAAAGTATCAAATATGATTTCTCGCTATAAAAACCCGTATATAATAGAAACACAGATTATCTCAATTTCAAAAGTTTTCAATCCAAAATTTCACTAATCATAAAACCACAAAGAAAAATGTATATGTCAGTTCAAGAAAATGAAGATTCAAGAGTAAAATTTTGTTATATAATTTCTCCTAGTCGCTCATTTAAAATATCAAATATGATTTCTCGCTATAAAAACCCGTATATAATAGAAACACAGATTATCTCAATTTCAAAAGTTTTCAATCCAAAATTTCACTAATCATAAAACCACAAAGAAAAATGTATATGTCAGTTCAAGAAAATGAAGATTCAAGAGTAAAATTTTGTTATATAATTTCTCCTAGTCGCTCATTTAAAGTATCAAATATGATTTCTCGCTATAAAAACCCGTATATAATCGAAACACAGATTATCTCAATTTCAAAAGTTTTCAATCCAAAATTTCACTAATCATAAAACCACAAAGAAAAATGTATATGTCAGTTCAAGAAAATGAAGATTCAAGAGTAAAATTTTGTTATATAATTTCTCCTAGTCGCTCATTTAAAATATCAAATATGATTTCTCGCTATAAAAACCCGTATATAATAGAAACACAGATTATCTCAATTTCAAAAGTTTTCAATCCAAAATTTCACTAATCATAAAACCACAAAGAAAAATGTATATGTCAGTTCAAGAAAATGAAGATTCAAGAGTAAAATTTTGTTATATAATTTCTCCTAGTCGCTCATTTAAAGTATCAAATATGATTTCTCGCTATAAAAACCCGTATATAATAGAAACACAGATTATCTCAATTTCAAAAGTTTTCAATCCAAAATTTCACTAATCATAAAACCACAAAGAAAAATGTATATGTCAGTTCAAGAAAATGAAGATTAAAGAGTAAAATTTTGTTATATAATTTCTCCTAGTCGCTCATTTAAAGTATCAAATATGATTTCTCGCTATAAAAACCCGTATATAATAGAAACACAGATTATCTCAATTTCAAAAGTTTTCAATCCAAAATTTCACTAATCATAAAACCACAAAGAAAAATGTATATGTCAGTTCAAGAAAATGAAGATTAAAGAGTAAAATTTTGTTATATAATTTCTCCTAGTCGCTCATTTAAAGTATCAAATATGATTTCTCGCTATAAAAACCCGTATATAATAGAAACACAGATTATCTCAATTTCAAAAGTTTTCAATCCAAAATTTCACTAATCATAAAACCACAAAGAAAAATGTATATGTCAGTTCAAGAAAATAAAGATTCAAGAGTAAAATTTTGTTATATAATTTCTCCTAGTCGCTCATTTAAAGTATCAAATATGATTTCTCGCTATAAAAACCCGTATATAATAGAAACACAGATTATCTCAATTTCAAAAGTTTTCAATCCAAAATTTCACTAATCATAAAACCACAAAGAAAAATGTATATGTCAGTTCAAGAAAATGAAGATTCAAGAGTAAAATTTTGTTATATAATTTCTCCTAGTCGCTCATTTAAAATATCAAATATGATTTCTCGCTATAAAAACCCGTATATAATAGAAACACAGATTATCTCAATTTCAAAAGTTTTCAATCCAAAATTTCACTAATCATAAAACCACAAAGAAAAATGTATATGTCAGTTCAAGAAAATGAAGATTCAAGAGTAAAATTTTGTTATATAATTTCTCCTAGTCGCTCATTTAAAGTATCAAATATGATTTCTCGCTATAAAAACCCGTATATAATAGAAACACAGATTATCTCAATTTCAAAAGTTTTCAATCCAAAATTTCACTAATCATAAAACCACAAAGAAAAATGTATATGTCAGTTCAAGAAAATGAAGATTCAAGAGTAAAATTTTGTTATATAATTTCTCCTAGTCGCTCATTTAAAGTATCAAATATGATTTCTCGCTATAAAAACCCGTATATAATAGAAACACAGATTATCTCAATTTCAAAAGTTTTCAATCCAAAATTTCACTAATCATAAAACCACAAAGAAAAATGTATATGTCAGTTCAAGAAAATGAAGATTAAAGAGTAAAATTTTGTTATATAATTTCTCCTAGTCGCTCATTTAAAGTATCAAATATGATTTCTCGCTATAAAAACCCGTATATAATAGAAACACAGATTATCTCAATTTCAAAAGTTTTCAATCCAAAATTTCACTAATCATAAAACCACAAAGAAAAATGTATATGTCAGTTCAAGAAAATGAAGATTCAAGAGTAAAATTTTGTTATATAATTTCTCCTAGTCGCTCATTTAAAGTATCAAATATGATTTCTCGCTATAAAAACCCGTATATAATAGAAACACAGATTATCTCAATTTCAAAAGTTTTCAATCCAAAATTTCACTAATCATAAAACCACAAAGAAAAATGTATATGTCAGTTCAAGAAAATGAAGATTCAAGAGTAAAATTTTGTTATATAATTTCTCCTAGTCGCTCATTTAAAATATCAAATATGATTTCTCGCTATAAAAACCCGTATATAATAGAAACACAGATTATCTCAATTTCAAAAGTTTTCAATCCAAAATTTCACTAATCATAAAACCACAAAGAAAAATGTATATGTCAGTTCAAGAAAATAAAGATTCAAGAGTAAAATTTTGTTATATAATTTCTCCTAGTCGCTCATTTAAAGTATCAAATATGATTTCTCGCTATAAAAACCCGTATATAATAGAAACACAGATTATCTCAATTTCAAAAGTTTTCAATCCAAAATTTCACTAATCATAAAACCACAAAGAAAAATGTATATGTCAGTTCAAGAAAATGAAGATTCAAGAGTAAAATTTTGTTATATAATTTCTCCTAGTCGCTCATTTAAAATATCAAATATGATTTCTCGCTATAAAAACCCGTATATAATAGAAACACAGATTATCTCAATTTCAAAAGTTTTCAATCCAAAATTTCACTAATCATAAAACCACAAAGAAAAATGTATATGTCAGTTCAAGAAAATGAAGATTCAAGAGTAAAATTTTGTTATATAATTTCTCCTAGTCGCTCATTTAAAGTATCAAATATGATTTCTCGCTATAAAAACCCGTATATAATAGAAACACAGATTATCTCAATTTCAAAAGTTTTCAATCCAAAATTTCACTAATCATAAAACCACAAAGAAAAATGTATATGTCAGTTCAAGAAAATGAAGATTCAAGAGTAAAATTTTGTTATATAATTTCTCCTAGTCGCTCATTTAAAATATCAAATATGATTTCTCGCTATAAAAACCCGTATATAATAGAAACACAGATTATCTCAATTTCAAAAGTTTTCAATCCAAAATTTCACTAATCATAAAACCACAAAGAAAAATGTATATGTCAGTTCAAGTAAATGAAGATTCAAGAGTAAAATTTTGTTATATAATTTCTCCTAGTCTCTCATTTAAAGTATCAAATATGATTTCTCGCTATAAAAACCCGTATATAATAGAAACACAGATTATCTCAATTTCAAAAGTTTTCAATCCAAAATTTCACTAATCATAAAACCACAAAGAAAAATGTATATGTCAGTTCAAGTAAATGAAGATTCAAGAGTAAAATTTTGTTATATAATTTCTCCTAGTCGCTCATTTAAAGTATCAAATATGATTTCTCGCTATAAAAACCCGTATATAATAGAAACACAGATTATCTCAATTTCAAAAGTTTTCAATCCAAAATTTCACTAATCATAAAACCACAAAGAAAAATGTATATGTCAGTTCAAGAAAATGAAGATTCAAGAGTAAAATTTTGTTATATAATTTCTCCTAGTCGCTCATTTAAAGTATCAAATATGATTTCTCGCTATAAAAACCCGTATATAATAGAAACACAGATTATCTCAATTTCAAAAGTTTTCAATCCAAAATTTCACTAATCATAAAACCACAAAGAAAAATGTATATGTCAGTTCAAGAAAATGAAGATTCAAGAGTAAAATTTTGTTATATAATTTCTCCTAGTCGCTCATTTAAAGTATCAAATATGATTTCTCGCTATAAAAACCCGTATATAATAGAAACACAGATTATCTCAATTTCAAAAGTTTTCAATCCAAAATTTCACTAATCATAAAACCACAAAGAAAAATGTATATGTCAGTTCAAGAAAATGAAGATTCAAGAGTAAAATTTTGTTATATAATTTCTCCTAGTCGCTCATTTAAAGTATCAAATATGATTTCTCGCTATAAAAACCCGTATATAATAGAAACACAGATTATCTCAATTTCAAAAGTTTTCAATCCAAAATTTCACTAATCATAAAACCACAAAGAAAAATGTATATGTCAGTTCAAGAAAATGAAGATTCAAGAGTAAAATTTTGTTATATAATTTCTCCTAGTCGCTCATTTAAAGTATCAAATATGATTTCTCGCTATAAAAACCCGTATATAATAGAAACACAGATTATCTCAATTTCAAAAGTTTTCAATCCAAAATTTCACTAATCATAAAACCACAAAGAAAAATGTATATGTCAGTTCAAGAAAATGAAGATTCAAGAGTAAAATTTTGTTATATAATTTCTCCTAGTCGCTCATTTAAAATATCAAATATGATTTCTCGCTATAAAAACCCGTATATAATAGAAACACAGATTATCTCAATTTCAAAAGTTTTCAATCCAAAATTTCACTAATCATAAAACCACAAAGAAAAATGTATATGTCAGTTCAAGAAATTGAAGATTCAAGAGTAAAATTTTGTTATATAATTTCTCCTAGTCGCTCATTTAAAGTATCAAATATGATTTCTCGCTATAAAAACCCGTATATAATAGAAACACAGATTATCTCAATTTCAAAAGTTTTCAATCCAAAATTTCACTAATCATAAAACCACAAAGAAAAATGTATATGTCAGTTCAAGAAAATGAAGATTCAAGAGTAAAATTTTGTTATATAATTTCTCCTAGTCGCTCATTTAAAATATCAAATATGATTTCTCGCTATAAAAACCCGTATATAATAGAAACACAGATTATCTCAATTTCAAAAGTTTTCAATCCAAAATTTCACTAATCATAAAACCACAAAGAAAAATGTATATGTCAGTTCAAGAAAATAAAGATTCAAGAGTAAAATTTTGTTATATAATTTCTCCTAGTCGCTCATTTAAAGTATCAAATATGATTTCTCGCTATAAAAACCCGTATATAATAGAAACACAGATTATCTCAATTTCAAAAGTTTTCAATCCAAAATTTCACTAATCATAAAACCACAAAGAAAAATGTATATGTCAGTTCAAGAAAATGAAGATTCAAGAGTAAAATTTTGTTATATAATTTCTCCTAGTCGCTCATTTAAAATATCAAATATGATTTCTCGCTATAAAAACCCGTATATAATAGAAACACAGATTATCTCAATTTCAAAAGTTTTCAATCCAAAATTTCACTAATCATAAAACCACAAAGAAAAATGTATATGTCAGTTCAAGAAAATGAAGATTCAAGAGTAAAATTTTGTTATATAATTTCTCCTAGTCGCTCATTTAAAGTATCAAATATGATTTCTCGCTATAAAAACCCGTATATAATAGAAACACAGATTATCTCAATTTCAAAAGTTTTCAATCCAAAATTTCACTAATCATAAAACCACAAAGAAAAATGTATATGTCAGTTCAAGAAAATGAAGATTCAAGAGTAAAATTTTGTTATATAATTTCTCCTAGTCGCTCATTTAAAATATCAAATATGATTTCTCGCTATAAAAACCCGTATATAATAGAAACACAGATTATCTCAATTTCAAAAGTTTTCAATCCAAAATTTCACTAATCATAAAACCACAAAGAAAAATGTATATGTCAGTTCAAGTAAATGAAGATTCAAGAGTAAAATTTTGTTATATAATTTCTCCTAGTCGCTCATTTAAAGTATCAAATATGATTTCTCGCTATAAAAACCCGTATATAATAGAAACACAGATTATCTCAATTTCAAAAGTTTTCAATCCAAAATTTCACTAATCATAAAACCACAAAGAAAAATGTATATGTCAGTTCAAGTAAATGAAGATTCAAGAGTAAAATTTTGTTATATAATTTCTCCTAGTCGCTCATTTAAAGTATCAAATATGATTTCTCGCTATAAAAACCCGTATATAATAGAAACACAGATTATCTCAATTTCAAAAGTTTTCAATCCAAAATTTCACTAATCATAAAACCACAAAGAAAAATGTATATGTCAGTTCAAGAAAATGAAGATTCAAGAGTAAAATTTTGTTATATAATTTCTCCTAGTCGCTCATTTAAAGTATCAAATATGATTTCTCGCTATAAAAACCCGTATATAATAGAAACACAGATTATCTCAATTTCAAAAGTTTTCAATCCAAAATTTCACTAATCATAAAACCACAAAGAAAAATGTATATGTCAGTTCAAGAAAATGAAGATTCAAGAGTAAAATTTTGTTATATAATTTCTCCTAGTCGCTCATTTAAAGTATCAAATATGATTTCTCGCTATAAAAACCCGTATATAATAGAAACACAGATTATCTCAATTTCAAAAGTTTTCAATCCAAAATTTCACTAATCATAAAACCACAAAGAAAAATGTATATGTCAGTTCAAGAAAATGAAGATTCAAGAGTAAAATTTTGTTATATAATTTCTCCTAGTCGCTCATTTAAAGTATCAAATATGATTTCTCGCTATAAAAACCCGTATATAATAGAAACACAGATTATCTCAATTTCAAAAGTTTTCAATCCAAAATTTCACTAATCATAAAACCACAAAGAAAAATGTATATGTCAGTTCAAGAAAATGAAGATTCAAGAGTAAAATTTTGTTATATAATTTCTCCTAGTCGCTCATTTAAAATATCAAATATGATTTCTCGCTATAAAAACCCGTATATAATAGAAACACAGATTATCTCAATTTCAAAAGTTTTCAATCCAAAATTTCACTAATCATAAAACCACAAAGAAAAATGTATATGTCAGTTCAAGAAATTGAAGATTCAAGAGTAAAATTTTGTTATATAATTTCTCCTAGTCGCTCATTTAAAGTATCAAATATGATTTCTCGCTATAAAAACCCGTATATAATAGAAACACAGATTATCTCAATTTCAAAAGTTTTCAATCCAAAATTTCACTAATCATAAAACCACAAAGAAAAATGTATATGTCAGTTCAAGAAAATGAAGATTCAAGAGTAAAATTTTGTTATATAATTTCTCCTAGTCGCTCATTTAAAATATCAAATATGATTTCTCGCTATAAAAACCCGTATATAATAGAAACACAGATTATCTCAATTTCAAAAGTTTTCAATCCAAAATTTCACTAATCATAAAACCACAAAGAAAAATGTATATGTCAGTTCAAGAAAATGAAGATTCAAGAGTAAAATTTTGTTATATAATTTCTCCTAGTCGCTCATTTAAAGTATCAAATATGATTTCTCGCTATAAAAACCCGTATATAATAGAAACACAGATTATCTCAATTTCAAAAGTTTTCAATCCAAAATTTCACTAATCATAAAACCACAAAGAAAAATGTATATGTCAGTTCAAGAAAATGAAGATTCAAGAGTAAAATTTTGTTATATAATTTCTCCTAGTCGCTCATTTAAAGTATCAAATATGATTTCTCGCTATAAAAACCCGTATATAATAGAAACACAGATTATCTCAATTTCAAAAGTTTTCAATCCAAAATTTCACTAATCATAAAACCACAAAGAAAAATGTATATGTCAGTTCAAGAAAATGAAGATTAAAGAGTAAAATTTTGTTATATAATTTCTCCTAGTCGCTCATTTAAAGTATCAAATATGATTTCTCGCTATAAAAACCCGTATATAATAGAAACACAGATTATCTCAATTTCAAAAGTTTTCAATCCAAAATTTCACTAATCATAAAACCACAAAGAAAAATGTATATGTCAGTTCAAGAAAATGAAGATTCAAGAGTAAAATTTTGTTATATAATTTCTCCTAGTCGCTCATTTAAAGTATCAAATATGATTTCTCGCTATAAAAACCCGTATATAATAGAAACACAGATTATCTCAATTTCAAAAGTTTTCAATCCAAAATTTCACTAATCATAAAACCACAAAGAAAAATGTATATGTCAGTTCAAGAAAATGAAGATTAAAGAGTAAAATTTTGTTATATAATTTCTCCTAGTCGCTCATTTAAAGTATCAAATATGATTTCTCGCTATAAAAACCCGTATATAATAGAAACACAGATTATCTCAATTTCAAAAGTTTTCAATCCAAAATTTCACTAATCATAAAACCACAAAGAAAAATGTATATGTCAGTTCAAGAAAATGAAGATTCAAGAGTAAAATTTTGTTATATAATTTCTCCTAGTCGCTCATTTAAAATATCAAATATGATTTCTCGCTATAAAAACCCGTATATAATAGAAACACAGATTATCTCAATTTCAAAAGTTTTCAATCCAAAATTTCACTAATCATAAAACCACAAAGAAAAATGTATATGTCAGTTCAAGAAAATGAAGATTCAAGAGTAAAATTTTGTTATATAATTTCTCCTAGTCGCTCATTTAAAGTATCAAATATGATTTCTCGCTATAAAAACCCGTATATAATAGAAACACAGATTATCTCAATTTCAAAAGTTTTCAATCCAAAATTTCACTAATCATAAAACCACAAAGAAAAATGTATATGTCAGTTCAAGAAAATGAAGATTCAAGAGTAAAATTTTGTTATATAATTTCTCCTAGTCGCTCATTTAAAATATCAAATATGATTTCTCGCTATAAAAACCCGTATATAATAGAAACACAGATTATCTCAATTTCAAAAGTTTTCAATCCAAAATTTCACTAATCATAAAACCACAAAGAAAAATGTATATGTCAGTTCAAGAAAATGAAGATTCAAGAGTAAAATTTTGTTATATAATTTCTCCTAGTCGCTCATTTAAAGTATCAAATATGATTTCTCGCTATAAAAACCCGTATATAATCGAAACACAGATTATCTCAATTTCAAAAGTTTTCAATCCAAAATTTCACTAATCATAAAACCACAAAGAAAAATGTATATGTCAGTTCAAGAAAATGAAGATTCAAGAGTAAAATTTTGTTATATAATTTCTCCTAGTCGCTCATTTAAAATATCAAATATGATTTCTCGCTATAAAAACCCGTATATAATAGAAACACAGATTATCTCAATTTCAAAAGTTTTCAATCCAAAATTTCACTAATCATAAAACCACAAAGAAAAATGTATATGTCAGTTCAAGAAAATGAAGATTCAAGAGTAAAATTTTGTTATATAATTTCTCCTAGTCGCTCATTTAAAGTATCAAATATGATTTCTCGCTATAAAAACCCGTATATAATAGAAACACAGATTATCTCAATTTCAAAAGTTTTCAATCCAAAATTTCACTAATCATAAAACCACAAAGAAAAATGTATATGTCAGTTCAAGAAAATGAAGATTAAAGAGTAAAATTTTGTTATATAATTTCTCCTAGTCGCTCATTTAAAGTATCAAATATGATTTCTCGCTATAAAAACCCGTATATAATAGAAACACAGATTATCTCAATTTCAAAAGTTTTCAATCCAAAATTTCACTAATCATAAAACCACAAAGAAAAATGTATATGTCAGTTCAAGAAAATGAAGATTAAAGAGTAAAATTTTGTTATATAATTTCTCCTAGTCGCTCATTTAAAGTATCAAATATGATTTCTCGCTATAAAAACCCGTATATAATAGAAACACAGATTATCTCAATTTCAAAAGTTTTCAATCCAAAATTTCACTAATCATAAAACCACAAAGAAAAATGTATATGTCAGTTCAAGAAAATGAAGATTAAAGAGTAAAATTTTGTTATATAATTTCTCCTAGTCGCTCATTTAAAGTATCAAATATGATTTCTCGCTATAAAAACCCGTATATAATAGAAACACAGATTATCTCAATTTCAAAAGTTTTCAATCCAAAATTTCACTAATCATAAAACCACAAAGAAAAATGTATATGTCAGTTCAAGAAAATGAAGATTCAAGAGTAAAATTTTGTTATATAATTTCTCCTAGTCGCTCATTTAAAGTATCAAATATGATTTCTCGCTATAAAAACCCGTATATAATAGAAACACAGATTATCTCAATTTCAAAAGTTTTCAATCCAAAATTTCACTAATCATAAAACCACAAAGAAAAATGTATATGTCAGTTCAAGAAAATGAAGATTCAAGAGTAAAATTTTGTTATATAATTTCTCCTAGTCGCTCATTTAAAATATCAAATATGATTTCTCGCTATAAAAACCCGTATATAATAGAAACACAGATTATCTCAATTTCAAAAGTTTTCAATCCAAAATTTCACTAATCATAAAACCACAAAGAAAAATGTATATGTCAGTTCAAGAAAATGAAGATTCAAGAGTAAAATTTTGTTATATAATTTCTCCTAGTCGCTCATTTAAAGTATCAAATATGATTTCTCGCTATAAAAACCCGTATATAATAGAAACACAGATTATCTCAATTTCAAAAGTTTTCAATCCAAAATTTCACTAATCATAAAACCACAAAGAAAAATGTATATGTCAGTTCAAGAAAATGAAGATTAAAGAGTAAAATTTTGTTATATAATTTCTCCTAGTCGCTCATTTAAAGTATCAAATATGATTTCTCGCTATAAAAACCCGTATATAATAGAAACACAGATTATCTCAATTTCAAAAGTTTTCAATCCAAAATTTCACTAATCATAAAACCACAAAGAAAAATGTATATGTCAGTTCAAGAAAATGAAGATTAAAGAGTAAAATTTTGTTATATAATTTCTCCTAGTCGCTCATTTAAAGTATCAAATATGATTTCTCGCTATAAAAACCCGTATATAATAGAAACACAGATTATCTCAATTTCAAAAGTTTTCAATCCAAAATTTCACTAATCATAAAACCACAAAGAAAAATGTATATGTCAGTTCAAGAAAATGAAGATTCAAGAGTAAAATTTTGTTATATAATTTCTCCTAGTCGCTCATTTAAAATATCAAATATGATTTCTCGCTATAAAAACCCGTATATAATAGAAACACAGATTATCTCAATTTCAAAAGTTTTCAATCCAAAATTTCACTAATCATAAAACCACAAAGAAAAATGTATATGTCAGTTCAAGAAAATGAAGATTCAAGAGTAAAATTTTGTTATATAATTTCTCCTAGTCGCTCATTTAAAATATCAAATATGATTTCTCGCTATAAAAACCCGTATATAATAGAAACACAGATTATCTCAATTTCAAAAGTTTTCAATCCAAAATTTCACTAATCATAAAACCACAAAGAAAAATGTATATGTCAGTTCAAGAAAATGAAGATTCAAGAGTAAAATTTTGTTATATAATTTCTCCTAGTCGCTCATTTAAAATATCAAATATGATTTCTCGCTATAAAAACCCGTATATAATAGAAACACAGATTATCTCAATTACAAAAGTTTTCAATCCAAAATTTCACTAATCATAAAACCACAAAGAAAAATGTATATGTCAGTTCAAGAAAATGAAGATTCAAGAGTAAAATTTTGTTATATAATTTCTCCTAGTCGCTCATTTAAAGTATCAAATATGATTTCTCGCTATAAAAACCCGTATATAATAGAAACACAGATTATCTCAATTTCAAAAGTTTTCAATCCAAAATTTCACTAATCATAAAACCACAAAGAAAAATGTATATGTCAGTTCAAGAAAATGAAGATTCAAGAGTAAAATTTTGTTATATAATTTCTCCTAGTCGCTCATTTAAAGTATCAAATATGATTTCTCGCTATAAAAACCCGTATATAATAGAAACACAGATTATCTCAATTTCAAAAGTTTTCAATCCAAAATTTCACTAATCATAAAACCACAAAGAAAAATGTATATGTCAGTTCAAGAAAATGAAGATTCAAGAGTAAAATTTTGTTATATAATTTCTCCTAGTCGCTCATTTAAAGTATCAAATATGATTTCTCGCTATAAAAACCCGTATATAATAGAAACACAGATTATCTCAATTTCAAAAGTTTTCAATCCAAAATTTCACTAATCATAAAACCACAAAGAAAAATGTATATGTCAGTTCAAGAAAATGAAGATTCAAGAGTAAAATTTTGTTATATAATTTCTCCTAGTCGCTCATTTAAAATATCAAATATGATTTCTCGCTATAAAAACCCGTATATAATAGAAACACAGATTATCTCAATTTCAAAAGTTTTCAATCCAAAATTTCACTAATCATAAAACCACAAAGAAAAATTTATATGTCAGTTCAAGAAAATGAAGATTCAAGAGTAAAATTTTGTTATATAATTTCTCCTAGTCGCTCATTTAAAGTATCAAATATGATTTCTCGCTATAAAAACCCGTATATAATAGAAACACAGATTATCTCAATTTCAAAAGTTTTCAATCCAAAATTTCACTAATCATAAAACCACAAAGAAAAATGTATATGTCAGTTCAAGAAAATGAAGATTCAAGAGTAAAATTTTGTTATATAATTTCTCCTAGTCGCTCATTTAAAGTATCAAATATGATTTCTCGCTATAAAAACCCGTATATAATAGAAACACAGATTATCTCAATTTCAAAAGTTTTCAATCCAAAATTTCACTAATCATAAAACCACAAAGAAAAATGTATATGTCAGTTCAAGAAAATGAAGATTCAAGAGTAAAATTTTGTTATATAATTTCTCCTAGTCGCTCATTTAAAATATCAAATATGATTTCTCGCTATAAAAACCCGTATATAATAGAAACACAGATTATCTCAATTTCAAAAGTTTTCAATCCAAAATTTCACTAATCATAAAACCACAAAGAAAAATTTATATGTCAGTTCAAGAAAATGAAGATTCAAGAGTAAAATTTTGTTATATAATTTCTCCTAGTCGCTCATTTAAAGTATCAAATATGATTTCTCGCTATAAAAACCCGTATATAATAGAAACACAGATTATCTCAATTTCAAAAGTTTTCAATCCAAAATTTCACTAATCATAAAACCACAAAGAAAAATGTATATGTCAGTTCAAGAAAATGAAGATTCAAGAGTAAAATTTTGTTATATAATTTCTCCTAGTCGCTCATTTAAAATATCAAATATGATTTCTCGCTATAAAAACCCGTATATAATAGAAACACAGATTATCTCAATTTCAAAAGTTTTCAATCCAAAATTTCACTAATCATAAAACCACAAAGAAAAATGTATATGTCAGTTCAAGAAAATGAAGATTGAAGAGTAAAATTTTGTTATATAATTTCTCCTAGTCGCTCATTTAAAATATCAAATATGATTTCTCGCTATAAAAACCCGTATATAATAGAAACACAGATTATCTCAATTTCAAAAGTTTTCAATCCAAAATTTCACTAATCATAAAACCACAAAGAAAAATGTATATGTCAGTTCAAGAAAATGAAGATTCAAGAGTAAAATTTTGTTATATAATTTCTCCTAGTCGCTCATTTAAAATATCAAATATGATTTCTCGCTATAAAAACCCGTATATAATAGAAACACAGATTATCTCAATTTCAAAAGTTTTCAATCCAAAATTTCACTAATCATAAAACCACAAAGAAAAATGTATATGTCAGTTCAAGAAAATGAAGATTCAAGAGTAAAATTTTGTTATATAATTTCTCCTAGTCGCTCATTTAAAATATCAAATATGATTTCTCGCTATAAAAACCCGTATATAATAGAAACACAGATTATCTCAATTTCAAAAGTTTTCAATCCAAAATTTCACTAATCATAAAACCACAAAGAAAAATGTATATGTCAGTTCAAGAAAATGAAGATTCAAGAGTAAAATTTTGTTATATAATTTCTCCTAGTCGCTCATTTAAAGTATCAAATATGATTTCTCGCTATAAAAACCCGTATATAATAGAAACACAGATTATCTCAATTTCAAAAGTTTTCAATCCAAAATTTCACTAATCATAAAACCACAAAGAAAAATGTATATGTCAGTTCAAGAAAATGAAGATTCAAGAGTAAAATTTTGTTATATAATTTCTCCTAGTCGCTCATTTAAAGTATCAAATATGATTTCTCGCTATAAAAACCCGTATATAATAGAAACACAGATTATCTCAATTTCAAAAGTTTTCAATCCAAAATTTCACTAATCATAAAACCACAAAGAAAAATGTATATGTCAGTTCAAGAAAATGAAGATTCAAGAGTAAAATTTTGTTATATAATTTCTCCTAGTCGCTCATTTAAAATATCAAATATGATTTCTCGCTATAAAAACCCGTATATAATAGAAACACAGATTATCTCAATTTCAAAAGTTTTCAATCCAAAATTTCACTAATCATAAAACCACAAAGAAAAATTTATATGTCAGTTCAAGAAAATGAAGATTCAAGAGTAAAATTTTGTTATATAATTTCTCCTAGTCGCTCATTTAAAGTATCAAATATGATTTCTCGCTATAAAAACCCGTATATAATAGAAACACAGATTATCTCAATTTCAAAAGTTTTCAATCCAAAATTTCACTAATCATAAAACCACAAAGAAAAATGTATATGTCAGTTCAAGAAAATGAAGATTCAAGAGTAAAATTTTGTTATATAATTTCTCCTAGTCGCTCATTTAAAATATCAAATATGATTTCTCGCTATAAAAACCCGTATATAATAGAAACACAGATTATCTCAATTTCAAAAGTTTTCAATCCAAAATTTCACTAATCATAAAACCACAAAGAAAAATGTATATGTCAGTTCAAGAAAATGAAGATTGAAGAGTAAAATTTTGTTATATAATTTCTCCTAGTCGCTCATTTAAAATATCAAATATGATTTCTCGCTATAAAAACCCGTATATAATAGAAACACAGATTATCTCAATTTCAAAAGTTTTCAATCCAAAATTTCACTAATCATAAAACCACAAAGAAAAATGTATATGTCAGTTCAAGAAAATGAAGATTCAAGAGTAAAATTTTGTTATATAATTTCTCCTAGTCGCTCATTTAAAGTATCAAATATGATTTCTCGCTATAAAAACCCGTATATAATAGAAACACAGATTATCTCAATTTCAAAAGTTTTCAATCCAAAATTTCACTAATCATAAAACCACAAAGAAAAATGTATATGTCAGTTCAAGAAAATGAAGATTCAAGAGTAAAATTTTGTTATATAATTTCTCCTAGTCGCTCATTTAAAATATCAAATATGATTTCTCGCTATAAAAACCCGTATATAATAGAAACACAGATTATCTCAATTTCAAAAGTTTCCAATCCAAAATTTCACTAATCATAAAACCACAAAGAAAAATGTATATGTCAGTTCAAGAAAATGAAGATTCAAGAGTAAAATTTTGTTTTATAATTTCTCCTAGTCGCTCATTTAAAGTATCAAATATGATTTCTCGCTATAAAAACCCGTATATAATAGAAACACAGATTATCTCAATTTCAAAAGTTTTCAATCCAAAATTTCACTAATCATAAAACCACAAAGAAAAATGTATATGTCAGTTCAAGAAAATGAAGATTAAAGAGTAAAATTTTGTTATATAATTTCTCCTAGTCGCTCATTTAAAGTATCAAATATGATTTCTCGCTATAAAAACCCGTATATAATAGAAACACAGATTATCTCAATTTCAAAAGTTTTCAATCCAAAATTTCACTAATCATAAAACCACAAAGAAAAATGTATATGTCAGTTCAAGAAAATGAAGATTCAAGAGTAAAATTTTGTTATATAATTTCTCCTAGTCGCTCATTTAAAGTATCAAATATGATTTCTCGCTATAAAAACCCGTATATAATAGAAACACAGATTATCTCAATTTCAAAAGTTTTCAATCCAAAATTTCACTAATCATAAAACCACAAAGAAAAATGTATATGTCAGTTCAAGAAAATGAAGATTCAAGAGTAAAATTTTGTTATATAATTTCTCCTAGTCGCTCATTTAAAATATCAAATATGATTTCTCGCTATAAAAACCCGTATATAATAGAAACACAGATTATCTCAATTTCAAAAGTTTTCAATCCAAAATTTCACTAATCATAAAACCACAAAGAAAAATGTATATGTCAGTTCAAGAAAATGAAGATTCAAGAGTAAAATTTTGTTATATAATTTCTCCTAGTCGCTCATTTAAAGTATCAAATATGATTTCTCGCTATAAAAACCCGTATATAATAGAAACACAGATTATCTCAATTTCAAAAGTTTTCAATACAAAATTTCACTAATCATAAAACCACAAAGAAAAATGTATATGTCAGTTCAAGAAAATGAAGATTCAAGAGTAAAATTTTGTTATATAATTTCTCCTAGTCGCTCATTTAAAGTATCAAATATGATTTCTCGCTATAAAAACCCGTATATAATAGAAACACAGATTATCTCAATTTCAAAAGTTTTCAATCCAAAATTTCACTAATCATAAAACCACAAAGAAAAATGTATATGTCAGTTCAAGGAAATGAAGATTCAAGAGTAAAATTTTGTTATATAATTTCTCCTAGTCGCTCATTTAAAATATCAAATATGATTTCTCGCTATAAAAACCCGTATATAATAGAAACACAGATTATCTCAATTTCAAAAGTTTTCAATCCAAAATTTCTCTAATCATAAAACCACAAAGAAAAATGTATATGTCAGTTCAAGAAAATGAAGATTCAAGAGTAAAATTTTGTTATATAATTTCTCCTAGTCGCTCATTTAAATTATCAAATATGATTTCTCGCTATAAAAACCCGTATATAATAGAAACACAGATTATCTCAATTTCAAAAGTTTTCAATCCAAAATTTCACTAATCATAAAACCACAAAGAAAAATGTATATGTCAGTTCAAGAAAATGAAGATTCAAGAGTAAAATTTTGTTATATAATTTCTCCTAGTCGCTCATTTAAATTATCAAATATGATTTCTCGCTATAAAAACCCGTATATAATAGAAACACAGATTATCTCAATTTCAAAAGTTTTCAATCCAAAATTTCACTAATCATAAAACCACAAAGAAAAATGTATATGTCAGTTCAAGAAAATGAAGATTCAAGAGTAAAATTTTGTTATATAATTTCTCCTAGTCGCTCATTTAAAATATCAAATATGATTTCTCGCTATAAAAACCCGTATATAATAGAAACACAGATTATCTCAATTTCAAAAGTTTTCAATCCAAAATTTCACTAATCATAAAACCACAAAGAAAAATGTATATGTCAGTTCAAGTAAATGAAGATTCAAGAGTAAAATTTTGTTATATAATTTCTCCTAGTCGCTCATTTAAATTATCAAATATGATTTCTCGCTATAAAAACCCGTATATAATAGAAACACAGATTATCTCAATTTCAAAAGTTTTCAATCCAAAATTTCACTAATCATAAAACCACAAAGAAAAATGTATATGTCAGTTCAAGAAAATGAAGATTCAAGAGTAAAATTTTGTTATATAATTTCTCCTAGTCGCTCATTTAAATTATCAAATATGATTTCTCGCTATAAAAACCCGTATATAATAGAAACACAGATTATCTCAATTTCAAAAGTTTTCAATCCAAAATTTCACTAATTTTAAAACCACAAAGAAAAATGTATATGTCAGTTCAAGAAAATGAAGATTCAAGAGTAAAATTTTGTTATATAATTTCTCCTAGTCGCTCATTTAAAATATCAAATATGATTTCTCGCTATAAAAACCCGTATATAATAGAAACACAGATTATCTCAATTTCAAAAGTTTTCAATCCAAAATTTCACTAATCATAAAACCACAAAGAAAAATGTATATGTCAGTTCAAGAAAATGAAGATTCAAGAGTAAAATTTTGTTATATAATTTCTCCTAGTCGCTCATTTAAATTATCAAATATGATTTCTCGCTATAAAAACCCGTATATAATAGAAACACAGATTATCTCAATTTCAAAAGTTTTCAATCCAAAATTTCACTAATCATAAAACCACAAAGAAAAATGTATATGTCAGTTCAAGAAAATGAAGATTCAAGAGTAAAATTTTGTTATATAATTTCTCCTAGTCGCTCATTTAAAATATCAAATATGATTTCTCGCTATAAAAACCCGTATATAATAGAAACACAGATTATCTCAATTTCAAAAGTTTTCAATCCAAAATTTCACTAATCATAAAACCACAAAGAAAAATGTATATGTCAGTTCAAGAAAATGAAGATTAAAGAGTAAAATTTTGTTATATAATTTCTCCTAGTCGCTCATTTAAAGTATCAAATATGATTTCTCGCTATAAAAACCCGTATATAATAGAAACACAGATTATCTCAATTTCAAAAGTTTTCAATCCAAAATTTCACTAATCATAAAACCACAAAGAAAAATGTATATGTCAGTTCAAGAAAATGAAGATTCAAGAGTAAAATTTTGTTATATAATTTCTCCTAGTCGCTCATTTAAAGTATCAAATATGATTTCTCGCTATAAAAACCCGTATATAATAGAAACACAGATTATCTCAATTTCAAAAGTTTTCAATCCAAAATTTCACTAATCATAAAACCACAAAGAAAAATGTATATGTCAGTTCAAGAAAATGAAGATTCAAGAGTAAAATTTTGTTATATAATTTCTCCTAGTCGCTCATTTAAAGTATCAAATATGATTTCTCGCTATAAAAACCCGTATATAATAGAAACACAGATTATCTCAATTTCAAAAGTTTTCAATCCAAAATTTCACTAATCATAAAACCACAAAGAAAAATGTATATGTCAGTTCAAGAAAATGAAGATTCAAGAGTAAAATTTTGTTATATAATTTCTCCTAGTCGCTCATTTAAAATATCAAATATGATTTCTCGCTATAAAAACCCGTATATAATAGAAACACAGATTATCTCAATTTCAAAAGTTTTCAATCCAAAATTTCACTAATCATAAAACCACAAAGAAAAATGTATATGTCAGTTCAAGAAAATGAAGATTCAAGAGTAAAATTTTGTTATATAATTTCTCCTAGTCGCTCATTTAAAGTATCAAATATGATTTCTCGCTATAAAAACCCGTATATAATAGAAACACAGATTATCTCAATTTCAAAAGTTTTCAATCCAAAATTTCACTAATCATAAAACCACAAAGAAAAATGTATATGTCAGTTCAAGAAAATGAAGATTCAAGAGTAAAATTTTGTTATAAAATTTCTCCTAGTCGCTCATTTAAAATATCAAATATGATTTCTCGCTATAAAAACCCGTATATAATAGAAACACAGATTATCTCAATTTCAAAAGTTTTCAATCCAAAATTTCACTAATCATAAAACCACAAAGAAAAATGTATATGTCAGTTCAAGAAAATGAAGATTCAAGAGTAAAATTTTGTTATATAATTTCTCCTAGTCGCTCATTTAAAGTATCAAATATGATTTCTCGCTATAAAAACCCGTATATAATAGAAACACAGATTATCTCAATTTCAAAAGTTTTCAATCCAAAATTTCACTAATCATAAAACCACAAAGAAAAATGTATATGTCAGTTCAAGAAAATGAAGATTAAAGAGTAAAATTTTGTTATATAATTTCTCCTAGTCGCTCATTTAAAGTATCAAATATGATTTCTCGCTATAAAAACCCGTATATAATAGAAACACAGATTATCTCAATTTCAAAAGTTTTCAATCCAAAATTTCACTAATCATAAAACCACAAAGAAAAATGTATATGTCAGTTCAAGAAAATGAAGATTCAAGAGTAAAATTTTGTTATATAATTTCTCCTAGTCGCTCATTTAAAGTATCAAATATGATTTCTCGCTATAAAAACCCGTATATAATAGAAACACAGATTATCTCAATTTCAAAAGTTTTCAATCCAAAATTTCACTAATCATAAAACCACAAAGAAAAATGTATATGTCAGTTCAAGAAAATGAAGATTCAAGAGTAAAATTTTGTTATATAATTTCTCCTAGTCGCTCATTTAAAGTATCAAATATGATTTCTCGCTATAAAAACCCGTATATAATAGAAACACAGATTATCTCAATTTCAAAAGTTTTCAATCCAAAATTTCACTAATCATAAAACCACAAAGAAAAATGTATATGTCAGTTCAAGAAAATGAAGATTCAAGAGTAAAATTTTGTTATATAATTTCTCCTAGTCGCTCATTTAAAGTATCAAATATGATTTCTCGCTATAAAAAACCCGTATATAATAGAAACACAGATTATCTCAATTTCTAAAGTTTCAATCCAAAATTTCACTAATCATAAAACCACAAAGAAAAATGTATATGTCAGTTCAAGAAAATGAAGATTCAAGAGTAAAATTTTGTTATATAATTTCTCCTAGTCGCTCATTTAAAGTATCAAATATGATTTCTCGCTATAAAAACCCGTATATAATAGAAACACAGATTATCTCAATTTCAAAAGTTTTCAATCCAAAATTTCACTAATCATAAAACCACAAAGAAAAATGTATATGTCAGTTCAAGAAAATGAAGATTCAAGAGTAAAATTTTGTTATATAATTTCTCCTAGTCGCTCATTTAAAGTATCAAATATGATTTCTCGCTATAAAAACCCGTATATAATAGAAACACAGATTATCTCAATTTCAAAAGTTTTCAATCCAAAATTTCACTAATCATAAAACCACAAAGAAAAATGTATATGTCAGTTCAAGAAAATGAAGATTCAAGAGTAAAATTTTGTTATATAATTTCTCCTAGTCGCTCATTTAAAGTATCAAATATGATTTCTCGCTATAAAAACCCGTATATAATAGAAACACAGATTATCTCAATTTCAAAAGTTTTCAATCCAAAATTTCACTAATCATAAAACCACAAAGAAAAATGTATATGTCAGTTCAAGAAAATGAAGATTCAAGAGTAAAATTTTGTTATATAATTTCTCCTAGTCGCTCATTTAAAGTATCAAATATGATTTCTCGCTATAAAAACCCGTATATAATAGAAACACAGATTATCTCAATTTCAAAAGTTTTCAATCCAAAATTTCACTAATCATAAAACCACAAAGAAAAATGTATATGTCAGTTCAAGAAAATGAAGATTCAAGAGTAAAATTTTGTTATATAATTTCTCCTAGTCGCTCATTTAAAGTATCAAATATGATTTCTCGCTATAAAAACCCGTATATAATAGAAACACAGATTATCTCAATTTCAAAAGTTTTCAATCCAAAATTTCACTAATCATAAAACCACAAAGAAAAATGTATATGTCAGTTCAAGAAAATGAAGATTCAAGAGTAAAATTTTGTTATATAATTTCTCCTAGTCGCTCATTTAAAGTATCAAATATGATTTCTCGCTATAAAAACCCGTATATAATAGAAACACAGATTATCTCAATTTCAAAAGTTTTCAATCCAAAATTTCACTAATCATAAAACCACAAAGAAAAATGTATATGTCAGTTCAAGAAAATGAAGATTCAAGAGTAAAATTTTGTTATATAATTTCTCCTAGTCGCTCATTTAAAGTATCAAATATGATTTCTCGCTATAAAAACCCGTATATAATAGAAACACAGATTATCTCAATTTCAAAAGTTTTCAATCCAAAATTTCACTAATCATAAAACCACAAAGAAAAATGTATATGTCAGTTCAAGAAAATGAAGATTCAAGAGTAAAATTTTGTTATATAATTTCTCCTAGTCGCTCATTTAAAGTATCAAATATGATTTCTCGCTATAAAAACCCGTATATAATAGAAACACAGATTATCTCAATTTCAAAAGTTTTCAATCCAAAATTTCACTAATCATAAAACCACAAAGAAAAATGTATATGTCAGTTCAAGAAAATGAAGATTCAAGAGTAAAATTTTGTTATATAATTTCTCCTAGTCGCTCATTTAAAGTATCAAATATGATTTCTCGCTATAAAAACCCGTATATAATGGAAACACAGATTATCTCAATTTCAAAAGTTTTCAATCCAAAATTTCACTAATCATAAAACCACAAAGAAAAATGTATATGTCAGTTCAAGAAAATGAAGATTCAAGAGTAAAATTTTGTTATATAATTTCTCCTAGTCGCTCATTTAAAGTATCAAATATGATTTCTCGCTATAAAAACCCGTATATAATAGAAACACAGATTATCTCAATTTCAAAAGTTTTCAATCCAAAATTTCACTAATCATAAAACCACAAAGAAAAATGTATATGTCAGTTCAAGAAAATGAAGATTCAAGAGTAAAATTTTGTTATATAATTTCTCCTAGTCGCTCATTTAAAGTATCAAATATTATTTCTCGCTATAAAAACCCGTATATAATAGAAACACAGATTATCTCAATTTCAAAATTTTTAATCCAAAATTTCACTAATCATAAAACCACAAAGAAAAATGTATATGTCAGTTCAAGAAAATGAAGATTCAAGAGTAAAATTTTGTTATATAAATTCTCCTAGTCGCTCATTTAAAGTATCAAATATGATTTCTCGCTATAAAAACCCGTATATAATAGAAACACAGATTATCTCAATTTCAAAAGTTTTCAATCCAAAATTTCACTAATCATAAAACCACAAAGAAAAATGTATATGTCAGTTCAAGAAAATGAAGATTCAAGAGTAAAATTTTGTTATATAATTTCTCCTAGTCGCTCATTTAAAGTATCAAATATGATTTCTCGCTATAAAAACCCGTATATAATAGAAACACAGATTATCTCAATTTCAAAAGTTTTCAATCCAAAATTTCACTAATCATAAAACCACAAAGAAAAATGTATATGTCAGTTCAAGAAAATGAAGATTCAAGAGTAAAATTTTGTTATATAATTTCTCCTAGTCGCTCATTTAAAGTATCAAATATGATTTCTCGCTATAAAAACCCGTATATAATAGAAACACAGATTATCTCAATTTCAAAAGTTTTCAATCCAAAATTTCACTAATCATAAAACCACAAAGAAAAATGTATATGTCAGTTCAAGAAAATGAAGATTCAAGAGTAAAATTTTGTTATATAATTTCTCCTAGTCGCTCATTTAAAGTATCAAATATTATTTCTCGCTATAAAAACCCGTATATAATAGAAACACAGATTATCTCAATTTCAAAAGTTTTCAATCCAAAATTTCACTAATCATAAAACCACAAAGAAAAATGTATATGTCAGTTCAAGAAAATGAAGATTCAAGAGTAAAATTTTGTTATATAATTTCTCCTAGTCGCTCATTTAAAATATCAAATATGATTTCTCGCTATAAAAACCCGTATATAATAGAAACACAGATTATCTCAATTTCAAAAGTTTTCAATCCAAAATTTCACTAATCATAAAACCACAAAGAAAAATGTATATGTCAGTTCAAGAAAATGAAGATTCAAGAGTAAAATTTTGTTATATAATTTCTCCTAGTTGCTCATTTAAAATATCAAATATGATTTCTCGCTATAAAAACCCGTATATAATAGAAACACAGATTATCTCAATTTCAAAAGTTTTCAATCCAAAATTTCACTAATCATAAAACCACAAAGAAAAATGTATATGTCAGTTCAAGAAAATGAAGATTCAAGAGTAAAATTTTGTTATATAATTTCTCCTAGTCGCTCATTTAAAGTATCAAATATGATTTCTCGCTATAAAAACCCGTATATAATAGAAACACAGATTATCTCAATTTCAAAAGTTTTCAATCCAAAATTTCACTAATCATAAAACCACAAAGAAAAATGTATATGTCAGTTCAAGAAAATGAAGATTCAAGAGTAAAATTTTGTTATATAATTTCTCCTAGTCGCTCATTTAAAGTATCAAATATTATTTCTCGCTATAAAAACCCGTATATAATAGAAACACAGATTATCTCAATTTCAAAAGTTTTCAATCCAAAATTTCACTAATCATAAAACCACAAAGAAAAATGTATATGTCAGTTCAAGAAAATGAAGATTCAAGAGTAAAATTTTGTTATATAATTTCTCCTAGTCGCTCATTTAAAGTATCAAATATTATTTCTCGCTATAAAAACCCGTATATAATAGAAACACAGATTATCTCAATTTCAAAAGTTTTCAATCCAAAATTTCACTAATCATAAAACCACAAAGAAAAATGTATATGTCAGTTCAAGAAAATGAAGATTCAAGAGTAAAATTTTGTTATATAATTTCTCCTAGTCGCTCATTTAAAGTATCAAATATTATTTCTCGCTATAAAAACCCGTATATAATAGAAACACAGATTATCTCAATTTCAAAAGTTTTCAATCCAAAATTTCACTAATCATAAAACCACAAAGAAAAATGTATATGTCAGTTCAAGAAAATGAAGATTCAAGAGTAAAATTTTGTTATATAATTTCTCCTAGTCGCTCATTTAAAGTATCAAATATTATTTCTCGCTATAAAAACCCGTATATAATAGAAACACAGATTATCTCAATTTCAAAAGTTTTCAATCCAAAATTTCACTAATCATAAAACCACAAAGAAAAATGTATATGTCAGTTCAAGAAAATGAAGATTCAAGAGTAAAATTTTGTTATATAATTTCTCCTAGTCGCTCATTTAAAGTATCAAATATTATTTCTCGCTATAAAAACCCGTATATAATAGAAACACAGATTATCTCAATTTCAAAAGTTTTCAATCCAAAATTTCACTAATCATAAAACCACAAAGAAAAATGTATATGTCAGTTCAAGAAAATGAAGATTCAAGAGTAAAATTTTGTTATATAATTTCTCCTAGTCGCTCATTTAAAATATCAAATATGATTTCTCGCTATAAAAACCCGTATATAATAGAAACACAGATTATCTCAATTTCAAAAGTTTTCAATCCAAAATTTCACTAATCATAAAACCACAAAGAAAAATGTATATGTCAGTTCAAGAAAATGAAGATTCAAGAGTAAAATTTTGTTATATAATTTCTCCTAGTTGCTCATTTAAAATATCAAATATGATTTCTCGCTATAAAAACCCGTATATAATAGAAACACAGATTATCTCAATTTCAAAAGTTTTCAATCCAAAATTTCACTAATCATAAAACCACAAAGAAAAATGTATATGTCAGTTCAAGAAAATGAAGATTCAAGAGTAAAATTTTGTTATATAATTTCTCCTAGTCGCTCATTTAAAGTATCAAATATGATTTCTCGCTATAAAAACCCGTATATAATAGAAACACAGATTATCTCAATTTCAAAAGTTTTCAATCCAAAATTTCACTAATCATAAAACCACAAAGAAAAATGTATATGTCAGTTCAAGAAAATGAAGATTCAAGAGTAAAATTTTGTTATATAATTTCTCCTAGTCGCTCATTTAAAGTATCAAATATGATTTCTCGCTATAAAAACCCGTATATAATAGAAACACAGATTATCTCAATTTCAAAAGTTTTCAATCCAAAATTTCACTAATCATAAAACCACAAAGAAAAATGTATATGTCAGTTCAAGAAAATGAAGATTCAAGAGTAAAATTTTGTTATATAATTTCTCCTAGTCGCTCATTTAAAGTATCAAATATGATTTCTCGCTATAAAAACCCGTATATAATAGAAACACAGATTATCTCAATTTCAAAAGTTTTCAATCCAAAATTTCACTAATCATAAAACCACAAAGAAAAATGTATATGTCAGTTCAAGAAAATGAAGATTCAAGAGTAAAATTTTGTTATATAATTTCTCCTAGTCGCTCATTTAAAGTATCAAATATGATTTCTCGCTATAAAAACCCTAATATAATAGAAACACAGATTATCTCAATTTCAAAAGTTTTCAATCCAAAATTTCACTAATCATAAAACCACAAAGAAAAATGTATATGTCAGTTCAAGAAAATGAAGATTCAAGAGTAAAATTTTGTTATATAATTTCTCCTAGTCGCTCATTTAAAATATCAAATATGATTTCTCGCTATAAAAACCCGTATATAATAGAAACACAGATTATCTCAATTTCAAAAGTTTTCAATCCAAAATTTCACTAATCATAAAACCACAAAGAAAAATGTATATGTCTGTTCAAGAAAATGAAGATTCAAGAGTAAAATTTTGTTATATAATTTCTCCTAGTCGCTCATTTAAAGTATCAAATATTATTTCTCGCTATAAAAACCCGTATATAATAGAAACACAGATTATCTCAATTTCAAAAGTTTTCAATCCAAAATTTCACTAATCATAAAACCACAAAGAAAAATGTATATGTCAGTTCAAGAAAATGAAGATTCAAGAGTAAAATTTTGTTATATAATTTCTCCTAGTCGCTCATTTAAAGTATCAAATATTATTTCTCGCTATAAAAACCCGTATATAATAGAAACACAGATTATCTCAATTTCAAAAGTTTTCAATCCAAAATTTCACTAATCATAAAACCACAAAGAAAAATGTATATGTCAGTTCAAGAAAATGAAGATTCAAGAGTAAAATTTTGTTATATAATTTCTCCTAGTCGCTCATTTAAAGTATCAAATATTATTTCTCGCTATAAAAACCCGTATATAATAGAAACACAGATTATCTCAATTTCAAAAGTTTTCAATCCAAAATTTCACTAATCATAAAACCACAAAGAAAAATGTATATGTCAGTTCAAGAAAATGAAGATTCAAGAGTAAAATTTTGTTATATAAATTCTCCTAGTCGCTCATTTAAAGTATCAAATATGATTTCTCGCTATAAAAACCCGTATATAATAGAAACACAGATTATCTCAATTTCAAAAGTTTTCAATCCAAAATTTCACTAATCATAAAACCACAAAGAAAAATGTATATGTCAGTTCAAGAAAATGAAGATTCAAGAGTAAAATTTTGTTATATAATTTCTCCTAGTCGCTCATTTAAAGTATCAAATATGATTTCTCGCTATAAAAACCCGTATATAATAGAAACACAGATTATCTCAATTTCAAAAGTTTTCAATCCAAAATTTCACTAATCATAAAACCACAAAGAAAAATGTATATGTCAGTTCAAGAAAATGAAGATTCAAGAGTAAAATTTTGTTATATAATTTCTCCTAGTCGCTCATTTAAAGTATCAAATATGATTTCTCGCTATAAAAACCCGTATATAATAGAAACACAGATTATCTCAATTTCAAAAGTTTTCAATCCAAAATTTCACTAATCATAAAACCACAAAGAAAAATGTATATGTCAGTTCAAGAAAATGAAGATTCAAGAGTAAAATTTTGTTATATAATTTCTCCTAGTCGCTCATTTAAAGTATCAAATATTATTTCTCGCTATAAAAACCCGTATATAATAGAAACACAGATTATCTCAATTTCAAAAGTTTTCAATCCAAAATTTCACTAATCATAAAACCACAAAGAAAAATGTATATGTCAGTTCAAGAAAATGAAGATTCAAGAGTAAAATTTTGTTATATAATTTCTCCTAGTCGCTCATTTAAAATATCAAATATGATTTCTCGCTATAAAAACCCGTATATAATAGAAACACAGATTATCTCAATTTCAAAAGTTTTCAATCCAAAATTTCACTAATCATAAAACCACAAAGAAAAATGTATATGTCAGTTCAAGAAAATGAAGATTCAAGAGTAAAATTTTGTTATATAATTTCTCCTAGTTGCTCATTTAAAATATCAAATATGATTTCTCGCTATAAAAACCCGTATATAATAGAAACACAGATTATCTCAATTTCAAAAGTTTTCAATCCAAAATTTCACTAATCATAAAACCACAAAGAAAAATGTATATGTCAGTTCAAGAAAATGAAGATTCAAGAGTAAAATTTTGTTATATAATTTCTCCTAGTCGCTCATTTAAAGTATCAAATATGATTTCTCGCTATAAAAACCCGTATATAATAGAAACACAGATTATCTCAATTTCAAAAGTTTTCAATCCAAAATTTCACTAATCATAAAACCACAAAGAAAAATGTATATGTCAGTTCAAGAAAATGAAGATTCAAGAGTAAAATTTTGTTATATAATTTCTCCTAGTCGCTCATTTAAAGTATCAAATATTATTTCTCGCTATAAAAACCCGTATATAATAGAAACACAGATTATCTCAATTTCAAAAGTTTTCAATCCAAAATTTCACTAATCATAAAACCACAAAGAAAAATGTATATGTCAGTTCAAGAAAATGAAGATTCAAGAGTAAAATTTTGTTATATAATTTCTCCTAGTCGCTCATTTAAAGTATCAAATATTATTTCTCGCTATAAAAACCCGTATATAATAGAAACACAGATTATCTCAATTTCAAAAGTTTTCAATCCAAAATTTCACTAATCATAAAACCACAAAGAAAAATGTATATGTCAGTTCAAGAAAATGAAGATTCAAGAGTAAAATTTTGTTATATAATTTCTCCTAGTCGCTCATTTAAAGTATCAAATATTATTTCTCGCTATAAAAACCCGTATATAATAGAAACACAGATTATCTCAATTTCAAAAGTTTTCAATCCAAAATTTCACTAATCATAAAACCACAAAGAAAAATGTATATGTCAGTTCAAGAAAATGAAGATTCAAGAGTAAAATTTTGTTATATAATTTCACCTAGTCGCTCATTTAAAGTATCAAATATTATTTCTCGCTATAAAAACCCGTATATAATAGAAACACAGATTATCTCAATTTCAAAAGTTTTCAATCCAAAATTTCACTAATCATAAAACCACAAAGAAAAATGTATATGTCAGTTCAAGAAAATGAAGATTCAAGAGTAAAATTTTGTTATATAATTTCTCCTAGTCGCTCATTTAAAGTATCAAATATTATTTCTCGCTATAAAAACCCGTATATAATAGAAACACAGATTATCTCAATTTCAAAAGTTTTCAATCCAAAATTTCACTAATCATAAAACCACAAAGAAAAATGTATATGTCAGTTCAAGAAAATGAAGATTCAAGAGTAAAATTTTGTTATATAATTTCTCCTAGTCGCTCATTTAAAATATCAAATATGATTTCTCGCTATAAAAACCCGTATATAATAGAAACACAGATTATCTCAATTTCAAAAGTTTTCAATCCAAAATTTCACTAATCATAAAACCACAAAGAAAAATGTATATGTCAGTTCAAGAAAATGAAGATTCAAGAGTAAAATTTTGTTATATAATTTCTCCTAGTTGCTC
Organism: Sisyra nigra; assembly: GCA_958496155.1. Taxonomy (NCBI): domain Eukaryota; kingdom Metazoa; phylum Arthropoda; class Insecta; order Neuroptera; family Sisyridae; genus Sisyra; species Sisyra nigra. The sequence continues at coordinate 17,190,354 of OY292319.1, read as the reverse complement.
ATTTAAAATATCAAATATGATTTCTCGCTATAAAAACCCGTATATAATAGAAACACAGATTATCTCAATTTCAAAAGTTTTCAATCCAAAATTTCACTAATCATAAAACCACAAAGAAAAATGTATATGTCAGTTCAAGAAAATGAAGATTCAAGAGTAAAATTTTGTTATATAATTTCTCCTAGTCGCTCATTTAAAGTATCAAATATGATTTCTCGCTATAAAAACCCGTATATAATAGAAACACAGATTATCTCAATTTCAAAAGTTTTCAATCCAAAATTTCACTAATCATAAAACCACAAAGAAAAATGTATATGTCAGTTCAAGAAAATGAAGATTCAAGAGTAAAATTTTGTTATATAATTTCTCCTAGTCGCTCATTTAAAGTATCAAATATGATTTCTCGCTATAAAAACCCGTATATAATAGAAACACAGATTATCTCAATTTCAAAAGTTTTCAATCCAAAATTTCACTAATCATAAAACCACAAAGAAAAATGTATATGTCAGTTCAAGAAAATGAAGATTCAAGAGTAAAATTTTGTTATATAATTTCTCCTAGTCGCTCATTTAAAGTATCAAATATGATTTCTCGCTATAAAAACCCGTATATAATAGAAACACAGATTATCTCAATTTCAAAAGTTTTCAATCCAAAATTTCACTAATCATAAAACCACAAAGAAAAATGTATATGTCAGTTCAAGAAAATGAAGATTCAAGAGTAAAATTTTGTTATATAATTTCTCCTAGTCGCTCATTTAAAGTATCAAATATGATTTCTCGCTATAAAAACCCGTATATAATAGAAACACAGATTATCTCAATTTCAAAAGTTTTCAATCCAAAATTTCACTAATCATAAAACCACAAAGAAAAATGTATATGTCAGTTCAAGAAAATGAAGATTCAAGAGTAAAATTTTGTTATATAATTTCTCCTAGTCGCTCATTTAAAGTATCAAATATGATTTCTCGCTATAAAAACCCGTATATAATAGAAACACAGATTATCTCAATTTCAAAAGTTTTCAATCCAAAATTTCACTAATCATAAAACCACAAAGAAAAATGTATATGTCAGTTCAAGAAAATGAAGATTCAAGAGTAAAATTTTGTTATATAATTTCTCCTAGTCGCTCATTTAAAGTATCAAATATGATTTCTCGCTATAAAAACCCGTATATAATAGAAACACAGATTATCTCAATTTCAAAAGTTTTCAATCCAAAATTTCACTAATCATAAAACCACAAAGAAAAATGTATATGTCAGTTCAAGAAAATGAAGATTCAAGAGTAAAATTTTGTTATATAATTTCTCCTAGTCGCTCATTTAAAGTATCAAATATGATTTCTCGCTATAAAAACCCGTATATAATAGAAACACAGATTATCTCAATTTCAAAAGTTTTCAATCCAAAATTTCACTAATCATAAAACCACAAAGAAAAATGTATATGTCAGTTCAAGAAAATGAAGATTCAAGAGTAAAATTTTGTTATATAATTTCTCCTAGTCGCTCATTTAAAGTATCAAATATGATTTCTCGCTATAAAAACCCGTATATAATAGAAACACAGATTATCTCAATTTCAAAAGTTTTCAATCCAAAATTTCACTAATCATAAAACCACAAAGAAAAATGTATATGTCAGTTCAAGAAAATGAAGATTCAAGAGTAAAATTTTGTTATATAATTTCTCCTAGTCGCTCATTTAAAATATCAAATATGATTTCTCGCTATAAAAACCCGTATATAATAGAAACACAGATTATCTCAATTTCAAAAGTTTTCAATCCAAAATTTCACTAATCATAAAACCACAAAGAAAAATGTATATGTCAGTTCAAGAAAATGAAGATTCAAGAGTAAAATTTTGTTATATAATTTCTCCTAGTCGCTCATTTAAAATATCAAATATGATTTCTCGCTATAAAAACCCGTATATAATAGAAACACAGATTATCTCAATTTCAAAAGTTTTCAATCCAAAATTTCACTAATCATAAAACCACAAAGAAAAATGTATATGTCAGTTCAAGAAAATGAAGATTCAAGAGTAAAATTTTGTTATATAATTTCTCCTAGTCGCTCATTTAAAGTATCAAATATGATTTCTCGCTATAAAAACCCGTATATAATAGAAACACAGATTATCTCAATTTCAAAAGTTTTCAATCCAAAATTTCACTAATCATAAAACCACAAAGAAAAATGTATATGTCAGTTCAAGAAAATGAAGATTCAAGAGTAAAATTTTGTTATATAATTTCTCCTAGTCGCTCATTTAAAGTATCAAATATGATTTCTCGCTATAAAAACCCGTATATAATAGAAACACAGATTATCTCAATTTCAAAAGTTTTCAATCCAAAATTTCACTAATCATAAAACCACAAAGAAAAATGTATATGTCAGTTCAAGAAAATGAAGATTCAAGAGTAAAATTTTGTTATATAATTTCTCCTAGTCGCTCATTTAAATTATCAAATATGATTTCTCGCTATAAAAACCCGTATATAATAGAAACACAGATTATCTCAATTTCAAAAGTTTTCAATCCAAAATTTCACTAATCATAAAACCACAAAGAAAAATGTATATGTCAGTTCAAGAAAATGAAGATTCAAGAGTAAAATTTTGTTATATAATTTCTCCTAGTCGCTCATTTAAAATATCAAATATGATTTCTCGCTATAAAAACCCGTATATAATAGAAACACAGATTATCTCAATTTCAAAAGTTTTCAATCCAAAATTTCACTAATCATAAAACCACAAAGAAAAATGTATATGTCAGTTCAAGTAAATGAAGATTCAAGAGTAAAATTTTGTTATATAATTTCTCCTAGTCGCTCATTTAAATTATCAAATATGATTTCTCGCTATAAAAACCCGTATATAATAGAAACACAGATTATCTCAATTTCAAAAGTTTTCAATCCAAAATTTCACTAATCATAAAACCACAAAGAAAAATGTATATGTCAGTTCAAGAAAATGAAGATTCAAGAGTAAAATTTTGTTATATAATTTCTCCTAGTCGCTCATTTAAAATATCAAATATGATTTCTCGCTATAAAAACCCGTATATAATAGAAACACAGATTATCTCAATTTCAAAAGTTTTCAATCCAAAATTTCACTAATCATAAAACCACAAAGAAAAATGTATATGTCTGTTCAAGAAAATGAAGATTCAAGAGTAAAATTTTGTTATATAATTTCTCCTAGTCGCTCATTTAAAGTATCAAATATTATTTCTCGCTATAAAAACCCGTATATAATAGAAACACAGATTATCTCAATTTCAAAAGTTTTCAATCCAAAATTTCACTAATCATAAAACCACAAAGAAAAATGTATATGTCAGTTCAAGAAAATGAAGATTCAAGAGTAAAATTTTGTTATATAATTTCTCCTAGTCGCTCATTTAAAGTATCAAATATTATTTCTCGCTATAAAAACCCGTATATAATAGAAACACAGATTATCTCAATTTCAAAAGTTTTCAATCCAAAATTTCACTAATCATAAAACCACAAAGAAAAATGTATATGTCAGTTCAAGAAAATGAAGATTCAAGAGTAAAATTTTGTTATATAATTTCTCCTAGTCGCTCATTTAAAGTATCAAATATTATTTCTCGCTATAAAAACCCGTATATAATAGAAACACAGATTATCTCAATTTCAAAAGTTTTCAATCCAAAATTTCACTAATCATAAAACCACAAAGAAAAATGTATATGTCAGTTCAAGAAAATGAAGATTCAAGAGTAAAATTTTGTTATATAAATTCTCCTAGTCGCTCATTTAAAGTATCAAATATGATTTCTCGCTATAAAAACCCGTATATAATAGAAACACAGATTATCTCAATTTCAAAAGTTTTCAATCCAAAATTTCACTAATCATAAAACCACAAAGAAAAATGTATATGTCAGTTCAAGAAAATGAACATTCAAGAGTAAAATTTTGTTATATAATTTCTCCTAGTCGCTCATTTAAATTATCAAATATGATTTCTCGCTATAAAAACCCGTATATAATAGAAACACAGATTATCTCAATTTCAAAAGTTTTCAATCCAAAATTTCACTAATCATAAAACCACAAAGAAAAATGTATATGTCAGTTCAAGAAAATGAAGATTCAAGAGTAAAATTTTGTTATATAATTTCTCCTAGTCGCTCATTTAAAATATCAAATATGATTTCTCGCTATAAAAACCCGTATATAATAGAAACACAGATTATCTCAATTTCAAAAGTTTTCAATCCAAAATTTCACTAATCATAAAACCACAAAGAAAAATGTATATGTCAGTTCAAGAAAATGAAGATTCAAGAGTAAAATTTTGTTATATAATTTCTCCTAGTCGCTCATTTAAAGTATCAAATATGATTTCTCGCTATAAAAACCCGTATATAATAGAAACACAGATTATCTCAATTTCAAAAGTTTTCAATCCAAAATTTCACTAATCATAAAACCACAGAGAAAAATGTATATGTCAGTTCAAGAAAATGAAGATTCAAGAGTAAAATTTTGTTATATAATTTCTCCTAGTCGCTCATTTAATTTATCAAATATGATTTCTCGCTATAAAAACCCGTATATAATAGAAACACAGATAATCTCAATGTCAAAGGTTTTCAATCCAAAATTTCACTAATCATAAAACCACAAAGAAAAATGTATATGTCAGTTCAAGAAAATGAAGATTCAAGAGTAAAATTTTGTTATATAATTTCTCCTAGTCGCTCATTTAATGTATCAAATATGATTTCTCGCTATAAAAACCCGTATATAATAGAAACACAGATTATCTCAATTTCAAAAGTTTTCAATCCAAAATTTCACTAATCATAAAACCACAAAGAAAAATGTATATGTCAGTTCAAGAAAATGAAGATTCAAGAGTAAAATTTTGTTATATAATTTCTCCTAGTCGCTCATTTAAATTATCAAATATGATTTCTCGCTATAAAAACCCGTATATAATAGAAACACAGATTATCTCAATGTCAAAGGTTTTCAATCCAAAATTTCACTAATCATAAAACCACAAAGAAAAATGTATATGTCAGTTCAAGAAAATGAAGATTCAAGAGTAAAATTTTGTTATATAATTTCTCCTAGTCGCTCATTTAAAGTATCAAATATGATTTCTCGCTATAAAAACCCGTATATAATAGAAACACAGATTATCTCAATTTCAAAAGTTTTCAATCCAAAATTTCACTAATCATAAAACCACAAAGAAAAATGTATATGTCAGTTCAAGAAAATGAAGATTCAAGAGTAAAATTTTGTTATATAATTTCTCCTAGTCGCTCATTTAAAGTATCAAATATGATTTCTCGCTATAAAAACCCGTATATAATAGAAACACAGATTATCTCAATTTCAAAAGTTTTCAATCCAAAATTTCACTAATCATAAAACCACAAAGAAAAATGTATATGTCAGTTCAAGAAAATGAAGATTCAAGAGTAAAATTTTGTTATATAATTTCTCCTAGTCGCTCATTTAATTTATCAAATATGATTTCTCGCTATAAAAACCCGTATATAATAGAAACACAGATAATCTCAATGTCAAAGGTTTTCAATCCAAAATTTCACTAATCATAAAACCACAAAGAAAAATGTATATGTCAGTTCAAGAAAATGAAGATTCAAGAGTAAAATTTTGTTATATAATTTCTCCTAGTCGCTCATTTAAAGTATCAAATATGATTTCTCGCTATAAAAACCCGTATATAATAGAAACACAGATTATCTCAATTTCAAAAGTTTTCAATCCAAAATTTCACTAATCATAAAACCACAAAGAAAAATGTATATGTCAGTTCAAGAAAATGAAGATTCAAGAGTAAAATTTTGTTATATAATTTCTCCTAGTCGCTCATTTAAATTATCAAATATGATTTCTCGCTATAAAAACCCGTATATAATAGAAACACAGATTATCTCAATGTCAAAGGTTTTCAATCCAAAATTTCACTAATCATAAAACCACAAAGAAAAATGTATATGTCAGTTCAAGAAAATGAAGATTCAAGAGTAAAATTTTGTTATATAATTTCTCCTAGTCGCTCATTTAAAGTATCAAATATGATTTCTCGCTATAAAAACCCGTATATAATAGAAACACAGATTATCTCAATTTCAAAAGTTTTCAATCCAAAATTTCACTAATCATAAAACCACAAAGAAAAATGTATATGTCAGTTCAAGAAAATGAAGATTCAAGAGTAAAATTTTGTTATATAATTTCTCCTAGTCGCTCATTTAAAGTATCAAATATGATTTCTCGCTATAAAAACCCGTATATAATAGAAACACAGATTATCTCAATTTCAAAAGTTTTCAATCCAAAATTTCACTAATCATAAAACCACAAAGAAAAATGTATATGTCAGTTCAAGAAAATGAAGATTCAAGAGTAAAATTTTGTTATATAATTTCTCCTAGTCGCTCATTTAAAATATCAAATATGATTTCTCGCTATAAAAACCCGTATATAATAGAAACACAGATTATCTCAATTTCAAAAGTTTTCAATCCAAAATTTCACTAATCATAAAACCACAAAGAAAAATGTATATGTCAGTTCAAGAAAATGAAGATTCAAGAGTAAAATTTTGTTATATAATTTCTCCTAGTCGCTCATTTAAATTATCAAATATGATTTCTCGCTATAAAAACCCGTATATAATAGAAACACAGATTATCTCAATGTCAAAGGTTTTCAATCCAAAATTTCACTAATCATAAAACCACAAAGAAAAATGTATATGTCAGTTCAAGAAAATGAAGATTCAAGAGTAAAATTTTGTTATATAATTTCTCCTAGTCGCTCATTTAAATTATCAAATATGATTTCTCGCTATAAAAACCCGTATATAATAGAAACACAGATTATCTCAATGTCAAAGGTTTTCAATCCAAAATTTCACTAATCATAAAACCACAAAGAAAAATGTATATGTCAGTTCAAGAAAATGAAGATTCAAGAGTAAAATTTTGTTATATAATTTCTCCTAGTCGCTCATTTAAAATATCAAATATGATTTCTCGCTATAAAAACCCGTATATAATAGAAACACAGATTATCTCAATTTCAAAAGTTTTCAATCCAAAATTTCACTAATCATAAAACCACAAAGAAAAATGTATATGTCAGTTCAAGAAAATGAAGATTCAAGAGTAAAATTTTGTTATATAATTTCTCCTAGTCGCTCATTTAAAATATCAAATATGATTTCTCGCTATAAAAACCCGTATATAATAGAAACACAGATTATCTCAATTTCAAAAGTTTTCAATCCAAAATTTCACTAATCATAAAACCACAAAGAAAAATGTATATGTCAGTTCAAGAAAATGAAGATTCAAGAGTAAAATTTTGTTATATAATTTCTCCTAGTCGCTCATTTAAATTATCAAATATGATTTCTCGCTATAAAAACCCGTATATAATAGAAACACAGATTATCTCAATGTCAAAGGTTTTCAATCCAAAATTTCACTAATCATAAAACCACAAAGAAAAATGTATATGTCAGTTCAAGAAAATGAAGATTCAAGAGTAAAATTTTGTTATATAATTTCTCCTAGTCGCTCATTTAAATTATCAAATATGATTTCTCGCTATAAAAACCCGTATATAATAGAAACACAGATTATCTCAATGTCAAAGGTTTTCAATCCAAAATTTCACTAATCATAAAACCACAAAGAAAAATGTATATGTCAGTTCAAGAAAATGAAGATTCAAGAGTAAAATTTTGTTATATAATTTCTCCTAGTCGCTCATTTAAATTATCAAATATGATTTCTCGCTATAAAAACCCGTATATAATAGAAACACAGATTATCTCAATGTCAAAGGTTTTCAATCCAAAATTTCACTAATCATAAAACCACAAAGAAAAATGTATATGTCAGTTCAAGAAAATGAAGATTCAAGAGTAAAATTTTGTTATATAATTTCTCCTAGTCGCTCATTTAAAGTATCAAATATGATTTCTCGCTATAAAAACCCGTATATAATAGAAACACAGATTATCTCAATTTCAAAAGTTTTCAATCCAAAATTTCACTAATCATAAAACCACAAAGAAAAATGTATATGTCAGTTCAAGAAAATGAAGATTCAAGAGTAAAATTTTGTTATATAATTTCTCCTAGTCGCTCATTTAAATTATCAAATATGATTTCTCGCTATAAAAACCCGTATATAATAGAAACACAGATTATCTCAATGTCAAAGGTTTTCAATCCAAAATTTCACTAATCATAAAACCACAAAGAAAAATGTATATGTCAGTTCCAGAAAATGAAGATTCAAGAGTAAAATTTTGTTATATAATTTCTCCTAGTCGCTCATTTAAAATATCAAATATGATTTCTCGCTATAAAAACCCGTATATAATAGAAACACAGATTATCTCAATTTCAAAAGTTTTCAATCCAAAATTTCACTAATCATAAAACCACAAAGAAAAATGTATATGTCAGTTCAAGAAAATGAAGATTCAAGAGTAAAATTTTGTTATATAATTTCTCCTAGTCGCTCATTTAAATTATCAAATATGATTTCTCGCTATAAAAACCCGTATATAATAGAAACACAGATTATCTCAATGTCAAAGGTTTTCAATCCAAAATTTCACTAATCATAAAACCACAAAGAAAAATGTATATGTCAGTTCAAGAAAATGAAGATTCAAGAGTAAAATTTTGTTATATAATTTCTCCTAGTCGCTCATTTAAAATATCAAATATGATTTCTCGCTATAAAAACCCGTATATAATAGAAACACAGATTATCTCAATTTCAAAAGTTTTCAATCCAAAATTTCACTAATCATAAAACCACAAAGAAAAATGTATATGTCAGTTCAAGAAAATGAAGATTCAAGAGTAAAATTTTGTTATATAATTTCTCCTAGTCGCTCATTTAAATTATCAAATATGATTTCTCGCTATAAAAACCCGTATATAATAGAAACACAGATTATCTCAATGTCAAAGGTTTTCAATCCAAAATTTCACTAATCATAAAACCACAAAGAAAAATGTATATGTCAGTTCAAGAAAATGAAGATTCAAGAGTAAAATTTTGTTATATAATTTCTCCTAGTCGCTCATTTAAATTATCAAATATGATTTCTCGCTATAAAAACCCGTATATAATAGAAACACAGATTATCTCAATGTCAAAGGTTTTCAATCCAAAATTTCACTAATCATAAAACCACAAAGAAAAATGTATATGTCAGTTCAAGCAAATGAAGATTCAAGAGTAAAATTTTGTTATATAATTTCTCCTAGTCGCTCATTTAAATTATCAAATATGATTTCTCGCTATAAAAACCCGTATATAATAGAAACACAGATTATCTCAATGTCAAAAGGTTTTCAATCCAAAATTTCACTAATCATAAAACCACAAAGAAAAATGTATATGTCAGTTCAAGAAAATGAAGATTCAAGAGTAAAATTTTGTTATATAATTTCTCCTAGTCGCTCATTTAAAGTATCAAATATGATTTCTCGCTATAAAAACCCGTATATAATAGAAACACAGATTATCTCAATTTCAAAAGTTTTCAATCCAAAATTTCACTAATCATAAAACCACAAAGAAAAATGTATATGTCAGTTCAAGAAAATGAAGATTTAAGAGTAAAATTTTGTTATATAATTTCTCCTAGTCGCTCATTTAAAATATCAAATATGATTTCTCGCTATAAAAACCCGTATATAATAGAAACACAGATTATCTCAATTTCAAAAGTTTTCAATCCAAAATTTCACTAATCATAAAACCACAAAGAAAAATGTATATGTCAGTTCAAGAAAATGAAGATTCAAGAGTAAAATTTTGTTATATAATTTCTCCTAGTCGCTCATTTAAATTATCAAATATGATTTCTCGCTATAAAAACCCGTATATAATAGAAACACAGATTATCTCAATGTCAAAGGTTTTCAATCCAAAATTTCACTAATCATAAAACCACAAAGAAAAATGTATATGTCAGTTCAAGAAAATGAAGATTCAAGAGTAAAATTTTGTTATATAATTTCTCCTAGTCGCTCATTTAAATTATCAAATATGATTTCTCGCTATAAAAACCCGTATATAATAGAAACACAGATTATCTCAATTTCAAAAGTTTCAATCCAAAATTTCACTAATCATAAAACCACAAAGAAAAATGTATATGTCAGTTCAAGAAAATGAAGATTCAAGAGTAAAATTTTGTTATATAATTTCTCCTAGTCGCTCATTTAAAATATCAAATATGATTTCTCGCTATAAAAACCCGTATATAATAGAAACACAGATTATCTCAATTTCAAAAGTTTTCAATCCAAAATTTCACTAATCATAAAACCACAAAGAAAAATGTATATGTCAGTTCAAGTAAATGAAGATTCAAGAGTAAAATTTTGTTATATAATTTCCCCTAGTCGCTCATTTAAATTATCAAATATGATTTCTCGCTATAAAAACCCGTATATAATAGAAACACAGATTATCTCAATTTCAAAAGTTTTCAATCCAAAATTTCACTAATCATAAAACCACAAAGAAAAATGTATATGTCAGTTCAAGCAAATGAAGATTCAAGAGTAAAATTTTGTTATATAATTTCTCCTAGTCGCTTATTTAAATTATCAAATATGATTTCTCGCTATAAAAACCCGTATATAATAGAAACACAGATTATCTCAATGTCAAAGGTTTTCAATCCAAAATTTCACTAATCATAAAACCACAAAGAAAAATGTATATGTCAGTTCAAGAAAATGTAGATTCAAGAGTAAAATTTTGTTATATAATTTCTCCTAGTCGCTCATTTAAATTATCAAATATGATTTCTCGCTATAAAAACCCGTATATAATAGAAACACAGATTATCTCAATTTCAAAAGTTTTGAATCCAAAATTTCACTAATCATAAAACCACAAAGAAAAATGTATATGTCAGTTCAAGAAAATGAAGATTCAAGAGTAAAATTTTGTTATATAATTTCTCCTAGTCGCTCATTTAAAGTATCAAATATGATTTCTCGCTATAAAAACCCGTATATAATAGAAACACCGATTATCTCAATTTCAAAAGTTTTCAATCCAAAATTTCACTAATCATAAAACCACAAAGAAAAATGTATATGTCAGTTCAAGAAAATGAAGATTCAAGAGTAAAATTTTGTTATATAATTTCTCCTAGTCGCTCATTTAAAGTATCAAATATGATTTCTCGCTATAAAAACCCGTATATAATAGAAACACAGATTATCTCAATTTCAAAAGTTTTCAATCCAAAATTTCACTAATCATAAAACCACAAAGAAAAATGTATATGTCAGTTCAAGAAAATGAAAATTCAAGAGTAAAATTTTGTTATATAATTTCTCCTAGTCGCTCATTTAAATTATCAAATATGATTTCTCGCTATAAAAACCCGTATATAATAGAAACACAGATTATCTCAATTTCAAAAGTTTTCAATCCAAAATTTCACTAATCATAAAACCACAAAGAAAAATGTATATGTCAGTTCAAGAAAATGAAGATTCAAGAGTAAAATTTTGTTATATAATTTCTCCTAGTCGCTCATTTAAAGTATCAAATATGATTTCTCGCTATAAAAACCCGTATATAATAGAAACACAGATTATCTCAATTTCAAAAGTTTTCAATCCAAAATTTCACTAATCATAAAACCACAAAGAAAAATGTATATGTCAGTTCAAGAAAATGAAGATTCAAGAGTAAAATTTTGTTATATAATTTCTCCTAGTCGCTCATTTAAAGTATCAAATATGATTTCTCGCTATAAAAACCCGTATATAATAGAAACACAGATTATCTCAATTTCAAAAGTTTTCAATCCAAAATTTCACTAATCATAAAACCACAAAGAAAAATGTATATGTCAGTTCAAGAAAATGAAGATTTAAGAGTAAAATTTTGTTATATAATTTCTCCTAGTCGCTCATTTAAATTATCAAATATGATTTCTCGCTATAAAAACCCGTATATAATAGAAACACAGATTATCTCAATTTCAAAAGTTTTCAATCCAAAATTTCACTAATCATAAAACCACAAAGAAAAATGTATATGTCAGTTCAAGAAAATGAAGATTCAAGAGTAAAATTTTGTTATATAATTTCTCCTAGTCGCTCATTTAAAGTATCAAATATGATTTCTCGCTATAAAAACCCGTATATAATAGAAACACAGATTATCTCAATTTCAAAAGTTTTCAATCCAAAATTTCACTAATCATAAAACCACAAAGAAAAATGTATATGTCAGTTCAAGAAAATGAAGATTCAAGAGTAAAATTTTGTTATATAATTTCTCCTAGTCGCTCATTTAAAGTATCAAATATGATTTCTCGCTATAAAAACCCGTATATAATAGAAACACAGATTATCTCAATTTCAAAAGTTTTCAATCCAAAATTTCACTAATCATAAAACCACAAAGAAAAATGTATATGTCAGTTCAAGAAAATGAAGATTCAAGAGTAAAATTTTGTTATATAATTTCTCCTAGTCGCTCATTTAAATTATCAAATATGATTTCTCGCTATAAAAACCCGTATATAATAGAAACACAGATTATCTCAATGTCAAAGGTTTTCAATCCAAAATTTCACTAATCATAAAACCACAAAGAAAAATGTATATGTCAGTTCAAGAAAATGAAGATTCAAGAGTAAAATTTTGTTATATAATTTCTCCTAGTCGCTCATTTAAAGTATCAAATATGATTTCTCGCTATAAAAACCCGTATATAATAGAAACACAGATTATCTCAATTTCAAAAGTTTTCAATCCAAAATTTCACTAATCATAAAACCACAAAGAAAAATGTATATGTCAGTTCAAGAAAATGAAGATTCAAGAGTAAAATTTTGTTATATAATTTCTCCTAGTCGCTCATTTAAAGTATCAAATATGATTTCTCGCTATAAAAACCCGTATATAATAGAAACACAGATTATCTCAATTTCAAAAGTTTTCAATCCAAAATTTCACTAATCATAAAACCACAAAGAAAAATGTATATGTCAGTTCAAGAAAATGAAGATTCAAGAGTAAAATTTTGTTATATAATTTCTCCTAGTCGCTCATTTAAAGTATCAAATATGATTTCTCGCTATAAAAACCCGTATATAATAGAAACACAGATTATCTCAATTTCAAAAGTTTTCAATCCAAAATTTCACTAATCATAAAACCACAAAGAAAAATGTATATGTCAGTTCAAGAAAATGAAGATTCAAGAGTAAAATTTTGTTATATAATTTCTCCTAGTCGCTCATTTAAAGTATCAAATATGATTTCTCGCTATAAAAACCCGTATATAATAGAAACACAGATTATCTCAATTTCAAAAGTTTTCAATCCAAAATTTCACTAATCATAAAACCACAAAGAAAAATGTATATGTCAGTTCAAGAAAATGAAGATTCAAGAGTAAAATTTTGTTATATAATTTCTCCTAGTCGCTCATTTAAATTATCAAATATGATTTCTCGCTATAAAAACCCGTATATAATAGAAACACAGATTATCTCAATTTCAAAGGTTTTCAATCCAAAATTTCACTAATCATAAAACCACAAAGAAAAATGTATATGTCAGTTCAAGAAAATGAAGATTCAAGAGTAAAATTTTGTTATATAATTTCTCCTAGTCGCTCATTTAAAGTATCAAATATGATTTCTCGCTATAAAAACCCGTATATAATGGAAACACATATTATCTCAATTTCAAAAGTTTTCAATCCAAAATTTCACTAATCATAAAACCACAAAGAAAAATGTATATGTCAGTTCAAGAAAATGAAGATTCAAGAGTAAAATTTTGTTATATAATTTCTCCTAGTCGCTCATTTAAAGTATCAAATATGATTTCTCGCTATAAAAACCCGTATATAATAGAAACACAGATTATCTCAATTTCAAAAGTTTTCAATCCAAAATTTCACTAATCATAAAACCACAAAGAAAAATGTATATGTCAGTTCAAGAAAATGAAGATTCAAGAGTAAAATTTTGTTATATAATTTCTCCTAGTCGCTCATTTAAAGTATCAAATATGATTTCTCGCTATAAAAACCCGTATATAATAGAAACACAGATTATCTCAATTTCAAAAGTTTTCAATCCAAAATTTCACTAATCATAAAACCACAAAGAAAAATGTATATGTCAGTTCAAGAAAATGAAGATTCAAGAGTAAAATTTTGTTATATAATTTCTCCTAGTCGCTCATTTAAATTATCAAATATGATTTCTCGCTATAAAAACCCGTATATAATAGAAACACAGATTATCTCAATGTCAAAGGTTTTCAATCCAAAATTTCACTAATCATAAAACCACAAAGAAAAATGTATATGTCAGTTCAAGAAAATGAAGATTCAAGAGTAAAATTTTGTTATATAATTTCTCCTAGTCGCTCATTTAAAGTATCAAATATGATTTCTCGCTATAAAAACCCGTATATAATAGAAACACAGATTATCTCAATTTCAAAAGTTTTCAATCCAAAATTTCACTAATCATAAAACCACAAAGAAAAATGTATATGTCAGTTCAAGAAAATGAAGATTCAAGAGTAAAATTTTGTTATATAATTTCTCCTAGTCGCTCATTTAAATTATCAAATATGATTTCTCGCTATAAAAACCCGTATATAATAGAAACACAGATTATCTCAATGTCAAAGGTTTTCAATCCAAAATTTCACTAATCATAAAACCACAAAGAAAAATGTATATGTCAGTTCAAGAAAATGAAGATTCAAGAGTAAAATTTTGTTATATAATTTCTCCTAGTCGCTCATTTAAAATATCAAATATGATTTCTCGCTATAAAAACCCGTATATAATAGAAACACAGATTATCTCAATTTCAAAAGTTTTCAATCCAAAATTTCACTAATCATAAAACCACAAAGAAAAATGTATATGTCAGTTCAAGAAAATAAAGATTCAAGAGTAAAATTTTGTTATATAATTTCTCCTAGTCGCTCATTTAAATTATCAAATATGATTTCTCGCTATAAAAACCCGTATATAATAGAAACACAGATTATCTTAATTTCAAAAGTTTTCAATCCAAAATTTCACTAATCATAAAACCACAAAGAAAAATGTATATGTCAGTTCAAGAAAACGAAGATTCAAGAGTAAAATTTTGTTATATAATTTCTCCTAGTCGCTCATTTAAAGTATCAAATATGATTTCTCGCTATAAAAACCCGTATATAATAGAAACACAGATTATCTCAATGTCAAAGGTTTTCAATCCAAAATTTCACTAATCATAAAACCACAAAGAAAAATGTATATGTCAGTTCAAGAAAATGAAGATTCAAGAGTAAAATTTTGTTATATAATTTCTCCTAGTCGCTCATTTAAAGTATCAAATATGATTTCTCGCTATAAAAACCCGTATATAATAGAAACACAGATTATCTCAATTTCAAAAGTTTTCAATCCAAAATTTCACTAATCATAAAACCACAAAGAAAAATGTATATGTCAGTTCAAGAAAATGAAGATTCAAGAGTAAAATTTTGTTATATAATTTCTCCTAGTCGCTCATTTAAAATATCAAATATGATTTCTCGCTATAAAAACCCGTATATAATAGAAACACAGATTATCTCAATGTCAAAGGTTTTCAATCCAAAATTTCACTAATCATAAAACCACAAAGAAAAATGTATATGTCAGTTCAAGAAAATGAAGATTCAAGAGTAAAATTTTGTTATATATTTTCTCCTAGTCGCTCATTTAAATTATCAAATATGATTTCTCGCTATAAAAACCCGTATATAATAGAAACACAGATTATCTCAATTTCAAAAGTTTTCAATCCAAAATTTCACTAATCATAAAACCACAAAGAAAAATGTATATGTCAGTTCAAGAAAATGAAGATTCAAGAGTAAAATTTTGTTATATAATTTCTCCTAGTCGCTCATTTAAATTATCAAATATGATTTCTCGCTATAAAAACCCGTATATAATAGAAACACAGATTATCTCAATGTCAAAGGTTTTCAATCCAAAATTTCACTAATCATAAAACCACAAAGAAAAATGTATATGTCAGTTCAAGAAAATGAAGATTCAAGAGTAAAATTTTGTTATATAATTTCTCCTAGTCGCTCATTTAAAGTATCAAATATGATTTCTCGCTATAAAAACCCGTATATAATAGAAACACAGATTATCTCAATTTCAAAAGTTTCCAACCAAAATTTCACTAATCATAAAACCACAAAGAAAAATGTATATGTCAGTTCAAGAAAATGAAGATTCAAGAGTAAAATTTTGTTATATAATTTCTCCTAGTCGCTCATTTAAAATATCAAATATGATTTCTCGCTATAAAAACCCGTATATAATAGAAACACAGATTATCTCAATTTCAAAAGTTTTCAATCCAAAATTTCACTAATCATAAAACCACAAAGAAACATGTATATGTCAGTTCAAGAAAATGAAGATTCAAGAGTAAAATTTTGTTATATAATTTCTCCTAGTCGCTCATTTAAATTATCAAATATGATTTCTCGCTATAAAAACCCGTATATAATAGAAACACAGATTATCTCAATGTCAAAGGTTTTCAATCCAAAACTTCACTAATCATAAAACCACAAAGAAAAATGTATATGTCAGTTCAAGAAAATGAAGATTCAAGAGTAAAATTTTGTTATATAATTTCTCCTTGTCGCTCATTTAAAGTATCAAATATGATTTCTCGCTATAAAAACCCGTATATAATAGAAACACAGATTATCTCAATTTCAAAAGTTTTCAATCCAAAATTTCACTAATCATAAAACCACAAAGAAAAATGTATATGTCAGTTCAAGAAAATGAAGATTCAAGAGTAAAATTTTGTTATATAATTTCTCCTAGTCGCTCATTTAAAGTATCAAATATGATTTCTCGCTATAAAAACCCGTATATAATAGAAACACAGATTATCTCAATTTCAAAAGTTTTCAATCCAAAATTTCACTAATCATAAAACCACAAAGAAAAATGTATATGTCAGTTCAAGAAAATGAAGATTCAAGAGTAAAATTTTGTTATATAATTTCTCCTAGTCGCTCATTTAAAGTATCAAATATGATTTCTCGCTATAAAAACCCGTATATAATAGAAACACAGATTATCTCAATTTCAAAAGTTTTCAATCCAAAATTTCACTAATCATAAAACCACAAAGAAAAATGTATATGTCAGTTCAAGAAAATGACGATTCAAGAGTAAAATTTTGTTATATAATTTCTCCTAGTCGCTCATTTAAAATATCAAATATGATTTCTCGCTATAAAAACCCGTATATAATAGAAACACAGATTATCTCAATTTCAAAAGTTTTCAATCCAAAATTTCACTAATCATAAAACCACAAAGAAAAATGTATATGTCAGTTCAAGAAAATGAAGATTCAAGAGTAAAATTTTGTTATATAATTTCTCCTAGTCGCTCATTTAAATTATCAAATATGATTTCTCGCTATAAAAACCCGTATATAATAGAAACACAGATTATCTCAATGTCAAAGGTTTTCAATCCAAAATTTCACTAATCATAAAACCACAAAGAAAAATGTATATGTCAGTTCAAGAAAATGAAGATTCAAGAGTAAAATTTTGTTATATAATTTCTCCTAGTCGCTCATTTAAAGTATCAAATATGATTTCTCGCTATAAAAACCCGTATATAATAGAAACACAGATTATCTCAATTTCAAAAGTTTTCAATCCAAAATTTCACTAATCATAAAACCACAAAGAAAAATGTATATGTCAGTTCAAGAAAATGAAGATTCAAGAGTAAAATTTTGTTATATAATTTCTCCTAGTCGCTCATTTAAAGTATCAAATATGATTTCTCGCTATAAAAACCCGTATATAATAGAAACACAGATTATCTCAATGTCAAAGGTTTTCAATCCAAAATTTCACTAATCATAAAACCACAAAGAAAAATGTATATGTCAGTTCAAGAAAATGAAGATTCAAGAGTAAAATTTTGTTATATAATTTCTCCTAGTCGCTCATTTAAAGTATCAAATATGATTTCTCGCTATAAAAACCCGTATATAATAGAAACACAGATTATCTCAATTTCAAAAGTTTTCAATCCAAAATTTCACTAATCATAAAACCACAAAGAAAAATGTATATGTCAGTTCAAGAAAATGAAGATTCAAGAGTAAAATTTTGTTATATAATTTCTCCTAGTCGCTCATTTAAATTATCAAATATGATTTCTCGCTATAAAAACCCGTATATAATAGAAACACAGATTATCTCAATGTCAAAGGTTTTCAATCCAAAATTTCACTAATCATAAAACCACAAAGAAAAATGTATATGTCAGTTCAAGAAAATGAAGATTCAAGAGTAAAATTTTGTTATATATTTTCTCCTAGTCGCTCATTTAAATTATCAAATATGATTTCTCGCTATAAAAACCCGTATATAATAGAAACACAGATTATCTCAATTTCAAAAGTTTTCAATCCAAAATTTCACTAATCATAAAACCACAAAGAAAAATGTATATGTCAGTTCAAGAAAATGAAGATTCAAGAGTAAAATTTTGTTATATAATTTCTCCTAGTCGCTCATTTAAAGTATCAAATATGATTTCTCGCTATAAAAACCCGTATATAATAGAAACACAGATTATCTCAATTTCAAAAGTTTTCAATCCAAAATTTCACTAATCATAAAACCACAAAGAAAAATGTATATGTCAGTTCAAGAAAATGAAGATTCAAGAGTAAAATTTTGTTATATAATTTCTCCTAGTCGCTCATTTAAATTATCAAATATGATTTCTCGCTATAAAAACCCGTATATAATAGAAACACAGATTATCTCAATGTCAAAGGTTTTCAATCCAAAATTTCACTAATCATAAAACCACAAAGAAAAATGTATATGTCACTTCAAGAAAATGAAGATTCAAGAGTAAAATTTTGTTAAATAATTTCTCCTAGTCACTCATTTAAAGTATCAAATATGATTTCTCGCTATAAAAACCCGTATATAATAGAAACACAGATTATCTCAATTTCAAAAGTTTTCAATCCAAAATTTCACTAATCATAAAACCACAAAGAAAAATGTATATGTCAGTTCAAGAAAATGAAGATTCAAGAGTAAAATTTTGTTATATAATTTCTCCTAGTCGCTCATTTAAAGTATCAAATATGATTTCTCGCTATAAAAACCCGTATATAATAGAAACACAGATTATCTCAATTTCAAAAGTTTTCAATCCAAAATTTCACTAATCATAAAACCACAAAGAAAAATGTATATGTCAGTTCAAGAAAATGAAGATTCAAGAGTAAAATTTTGTTATATAATTTCTCCTAGTCGCTCATTTAAAATATCAAATATGATTTCTCGCTATAAAAACCCGTATATAATAGAAACACAGATTATCTCAATTTCAAAAGTTTTCAATCCAAAATTTCACTAATCATAAAACCACAAAGAAAAATGTATATGTCAGTTCAAGAAAATGAAGATTCAAGAGTAAAATTTTGTTATATAATTTCTCCTAGTCGCTCATTTAAAATATCAAATATGATTTCTCGCTATAAAAACCCGTATATAATAGAAACACAGATTATCTCAATTTCAAAAGTTTTCAATCCAAAATTTCACTAATCATAAAACCACAAAGAAAAATGTATATGTCAGTTCAAGAAAATGAAGATTCAAGAGTAAAATTTTGTTATATAATTTCTCCTAGTCGCTCATTTAAAGTATCAAATATGATTTCTCGCTATAAAAACCCGTATATAATAGAAACACAGATTATCTCAATTTCAAAAGTTTTCAATCCAAAATTTCACTAATCATAAAACCACAAAGAAAAATGTATATGTCAGTTCAAGAAAATGAAGATTCAAGAGTAAAATTTTGTTATATAATTTCTCCTAGTCGCTCATTTAAATTATCAAATATGATTTCTCGCTATAAAAACCCGTATATAATAGAAACACAGATTATCTCAATGTCAAAGGTTTTCAATCCAAAATTTCACTAATCATAAAACCACAAAGAAAAATGTATATGTCAGTTCAAGAAAATGAAGATTCAAGAGTAAAATTTTGTTATATAATTTCTCCTAGTCGCTCATTTAAATTATCAAATATGATTTCTCGCTATAAAAACCCGTATATAATAGAAACACAGATTATCTCAATGTCAAAGGTTTTCAATCCAAAATTTCACTAATCATAAAACCACAAAGAAAAATGTATATGTCAGTTCAAGAAAATGAAGATTTAAGAGTAAAATTTTGTTATATATTTTCTCCTAGTCGCTCATTTAAAGTATCAAATATGATTTCTCGCTATAAAAACCCGTATATAATAGAAACACAGATTATCTCAATTTCAAAAGTTTTCAATCCAAAATTTCACTAATCATAAAACCACAAAGAAAAATGTATATGTCAGTTCAAGAAAATGAAGATTCAAGAGTAAAATTTTGTTATATAATTTCTCCTAGTCGCTCATTTAAATTATCAAATATGATTTCTCGCTATAAAAACCCGTATATAATAGAAACACAGATTATCTCAATGTCAAAGGTTTTCAATCCAAAATTTCACTAATCATAAAACCACAAAGAAAAATGTATATGTCAGTTCAAGAAAATGAAGATTCAAGAGTAAAATTTTGTTATATAATTTCTCCTAGTCGCTCATTTAAATTATCAAATATGATTTCTCGCTATAAAAACCCGTATATAATAGAAACACAGATTATCTCAATTTCAAAAGTTTTCAATCCAAAATTTCACTAATCATAAAACCACAAAGAAAAATGTATATGTCAGTTCAAGAAAATGAAGATTCAAGAGTAAAATTTTGTTATATAATTTCTCCTAGTCGCTCATTTAAAGTATCAAATATGATTTCTCGCTATAAAAACCCGTATATAATAGAAACACAGATTATCTCAATTTCAAAAGTTTCCAACCAAAATTTCACTAATCATAAAACCACAAAGAAAAATGTATATGTCAGTTCAAGAAAATGAAGATTCAAGAGTAAAATTTTGTTATATAATTTCTCCTAGTCGCTCATTTAAAATATCAAATATGATTTCTCGCTATAAAAACCCGTATATAATAGAAACACAGATTATCTCAATTTCAAAAGTTTTCAATCCAAAATTTCACTAATCATAAAACCACAAAGAAACATGTATATGTCAGTTCAAGAAAATGAAGATTCAAGAGTAAAATTTTGTTATATAATTTCTCCTAGTCGCTCATTTAAATTATCAAATATGATTTCTCGCTATAAAAACCCGTATATAATAGAAACACAGATTATCTCAATGTCAAAGGTTTTCAATCCAAAATTTCACTAATCATAAAACCACAAAGAAAAATGTATATGTCAGTTCAAGAAAATGAAGATTCAAGAGTAAAATTTTGTTATATAATTTCTCCTTGTCGCTCATTTAAAGTATCAAATATGATTTCTCGCTATAAAAACCCGTATATAATAGAAACACAGATTATCTCAATTTCAAAAGTTTTCAATCCAAAATTTCACTAATCATAAAACCACAAAGAAAAATGTATATGTCAGTTCAAGAAAATGAAGATTCAAGAGTAAAATTTTGTTAAATAATTTCTCCTAGTCGCTCATTTAAAGTATCAAATATGATTTCTCGCTATAAAAACCCGTATATAATAGAAACACAGATTATCTCAATTTCAAAAGTTTTCAATCCAAAATTTCACTAATCATAAAACCACAAAGAAAAATGTATATGTCAGTTCAAGAAAATGAAGATTCAAGAGTAAAATTTTGTTATATAATTTCTCCTAGTCGCTCATTTAAAGTATCAAATATGATTTCTCGCTATAAAAACCCGTATATAATAGAAACACAGATTATCTCAATTTCAAAAGTTTTCAATCCAAAATTTCACTAATCATAAAACCACAAAGAAAAATGTATATGTCAGTTCAAGAAAATGAAGATTCAAGAGTAAAATTTTGTTATATAATTTCTCCTAGTCGCTCATTTAAAATATCAAATATGATTTCTCGCTATAAAAACCCGTATATAATAGAAACACAGATTATCTCAATTTCAAAAGTTTTCAATCCAAAATTTCACTAATCATAAAACCACAAAGAAAAATGTATATGTCAGTTCAAGGAAATGAAGATTCAAGAGTAAAATTTTGTTATATAATTTCTCCTAGTCGCTCATTTAAATTATCAAATATGATTTCTCGCTATAAAAACCCGTATATAATAGAAACACAGATTATCTCAATTTCAAAAGTTTTCAATCCAAAATTTCACTAATCATAAAACCACAAAGAAAAATGTATATGTCAGTTCAAGAAAATGAAGATTCAAGAGTAAAATTTTGTTATATAATTTCTCCTAGTCGCTCATTTAAAGTATCAAATATGATTTCTCGCTATAAAAACCCGTATATAATAGAAACACAGATTATCTCAATTTCAAAAGTTTTCAATCCAAAATTTCACTAATCATAAAACCACAAAGAAAAATGTATATGTCAGTTCAAGAAAATGAAGATTCAAGAGTAAAATTTTGTTATATAATTTCTCCTAGTCGCTCATTTAAATTATCAAATATGATTTCTCGCTATAAAAACCCGTATATAATAGAAACACAGATTATCTCAATGTCAAAGGTTTTCAATCCAAAATTTCACTAATCATAAAACCACAAAGAAAAATGTATATGTCAGTTCAAGAAAATGAAGATTCAAGAGTAAAATTTTGTTATATAATTTCTCCTAGTCGCTCATTTAAATTATCAAATATGATTTCTCGCTATAAAAACCCGTATATAATAGAAACACAGATTATCTCAATGTCAAAGGTTTTCAATCCAAAATTTCACTAATCATAAAACCACAAAGAAAAATGTATATGTCAGTTCAAGAAAATGAAGATTCAAGAGTAAAATTTTGTTATATAATTTCTCCTAGTCGCTCATTTAAAATATCAAATATGATTTCTCGCTATAAAAACCCGTATATAATAGAAACACAGATTATCTCAATTTCAAAAGTTTTCAATCCAAAATTTCACTAATCATAAAACCACAAAGAAAAATGTATATGTCAGTTCAAGAAAATGAAGATTCAAGAGTAAAATTTTGTTATATAATTTCTCCTAGTCGCTCATTTAAAGTATCAAATATGATTTCTCGCTATAAAAACCCGTATATAATAGAAACACAGATTATCTCAATTTCAAAAGTTTTCAATCCAAAATTTCACTAATCATAAAACCACAAAGAAAAATGTATATGTCAGTTCAAGAAAATGAAGATTCAAGAGTAAAATTTTGTTATATAATTTCTCCTAGTCGCTCATTTAAATTATCAAATATGATTTCTCGCTATAAAAACCCGTATATAATAGAAACACAGATTATCTCAATGTCAAAGGTTTTCAATCCAAAATTTCACTAATCATAAAACCACAAAGAAAAATGTATATGTCACTTCAAGAAAATGAAGATTCAAGAGTAAAATTTTGTTATATAATTTCTCCTAGTCACTCATTTAAAGTATCAAATATGATTTCTCGCTATAAAAACCCGTATATAATAGAAACACAGATTATCTCAATTTCAAAAGTTTTCAATCCAAAATTTCACTAATCATAAAACCACAAAGAAAAATGTATATGTCAGTTCAAGAAAATGAAGATTCAAGAGTAAAATTTTGTTATATAATTTCTCCTAGTCGCTCATTTAAAGTATCAAATATGATTTCTCGCTATAAAAACCCGTATATAATAGAAACACAGATTATCTCAATTTCAAAAGTTTTCAATCCAAAATTTCACTAATCATAAAACCACAAAGAAAAATGTATATGTCAGTTCAAGAAAATGAAGATTCAAGAGTAAAATTTTGTTATATAATTTCTCCTAGTCGCTCATTTAAAATATCAAATATGATTTCTCGCTATAAAAACCCGTATATAATAGAAACACAGATTATCTCAATTTCAAAAGTTTTCAATCCAAAATTTCACTAATCATAAAACCACAAAGAAAAATGTATATGTCAGTTCAAGAAAATGAAGATTCAAGAGTAAAATTTTGTTATATAATTTCTCCTAGTCGCTCATTTAAAATATCAAATATGATTTCTCGCTATAAAAACCCGTATATAATAGAAACACAGATTATCTCAATTTCAAAAGTTTTCAATCCAAAATTTCACTAATCATAAAACCACAAAGAAAAATGTATATGTCAGTTCAAGAAAATGAAGATTCAAGAGTAAAATTTTGTTATATAATTTCTCCTAGTCGCTCATTTAAATTATCAAATATGATTTCTCGCTATAAAAACCCGTATATAATAGAAACACAGATTATCTCAATGTCAAAGGTTTTCAATCCAAAATTTCACTAATCATAAAACCACAAAGAAAAATGTATATGTCAGTTCAAGAAAATGAAGATTCAAGAGTAAAATTTTGTTATATAATTTCTCCTAGTCGCTCATTTAAAATATCAAATATGATTTCTCGCTATAAAAACCCGTATATAATAGAAACACAGATTATCAGAATTTCAAAAGTTTTCAATCCAAAATTTCACTAATCATAAAACCACAAAGAAAAATGTATATGTCAGTTCAAGAAAATGAAGATTCAAGAGTAAAATTTTGTTATATAATTTCTCCTAGTCGCTCATTTAAAGTATCAAATATGATTTCTCGCTATAAAAACCCGTATATAATAGAAACACAGATTATCTCAATTTCAAAAGTTTTCAATCCAAAATTTCACTAATCATAAAACCACAAAGAAAAATGTATATGTCAGTTCAAGAAAATGAAGATTCAAGAGTAAAATTTTGTTATATAATTTCTCCTAGTCGCTCATTTAAATTATCAAATATGATTTCTCGCTATAAAAACCCGTATATAATAGAAACACAGATTATCTCAATGTCAAAGGTTTTCAATCCAAAATTTCACTAATCATAAAACCACAAAGAAAAATGTATGTGTCAGTTCAAGAAAATGAAGATTCAAGAGTAAAATTTTGTTATATAATTTCTCCTAGTCGCTCATTTAAATTATCAAATATGATTTCTCGCTATAAAAACCCGTATATAATAGAAACACAGATTATCTCAATGTCAAAGGTTTTCAATCCAAAATTTCACTAATCATAAAACCACAAAGAAAAATGTATGTGTCAGTTCAAGAAAATGAAGATTCAAGAGTAAAATTTTGTTATATAATTTCTCCTAGTCGCTCATTTAAATTATCAAATATGATTTCTCGCTATAAAAACCCGTATATAATAGAAACACAGATTATCTCAATTTCAAAAGTTTTCAATCCAAAATTTCACTAATCATAAAACCACAAAGAAAAATGTATATGTCAGTTCAAGAAAATGAAGATTCAAGAGTAAAATTTTGTTATATAATTTCTCCTAGTCGCTCATTTAAATTATCAAATATGATTTCTCGCTATAAAAACCCGTATATAATAGAAACACAGATTATCTCAATGTCAAAGGTTTTCAATCCAAAATTTCACTAATCATAAAACCACAAAGAAAAATGTATATGTCAGTTCAAGAAAATGAAGATTCAAGAGTAAAATTTTGTTATATAATTTCTCCTAGTCGCTCATTTAAAGTATCAAATATGATTTCTCGCTATAAAAACCCGTATATAATAGAAACACAGATTATCTCAATGTCAAAGGTTTTCAATCCAAAATTTCACTAATCATAAAACCACAAAGAAAAATGTATATGTCAGTTCAAGAAAATGAAGATTCAAGAGTAAAATTTTGTTATATAATTTCTCCTAGTCGCTCATTTAAAGTATCAAATATGATTTCTCGCTATAAAAACCCGTATATAATAGAAACACAGATTATCTCAATTTCAAAAGTTTTCAATCCAAAATTTCACTAATCATAAAACCACAAAGAAAAATGTATATGTCAGTTCAAGAAAATGAAGATTCAAGAGTAAAATTTTGTTATATAATTTCTCCTAGTCGCTCATTTAAAGTATCAAATATGATTTCTCGCTATAAAAACCCGTATATAATAGAAACACAGATTATCTCAATTTCAAAAGTTTTCAATCCAAAATTTCACTAATCATAAAACCACAAAGAAAAATGTATATGTCAGTTCAAGAAAATGAAGATTCAAGAGTAAAATTTTGTTATATAATTTCTCCTAGTCGCTCATTTAAATTATCAAATATGATTTCTCGCTATAAAAACCCGTATATAATAGAAACACAGATTATCTCAATGTCAAAGGTTTTCAATCCAAAATTTCACTAATCATAAAACCACAAAGAAAAATGTATAAGTCAGTTCAAGAAAATGAAGATTCAAGAGTAAAATTTTGTTATATAATTTCTCCTAGTCGCTCATTTAAATTATCAAATATGATTTCTCGCTATAAAAACCCGTATATAATAGAAACACAGATTATCTCAATGTCAAAGGTTTTCAATCCAAAATTTCACTAATCATAAAACCACAAAGAAAAATGTATATGTCGGTTCAAGAAAATGAAGATTCAAGAGTAAAATTTTGTTATATAATTTCTCCTAGTCGCTCATTTAAAATATCAAATATGATTTCTCGCTATAAAAACCCGTATATAATAGAAACACAGATTATCTCAATTTCAAAAGTTTTCAATCCAAAATTTCACTAATCATAAAACCACAAAGAAAAATGTATATGTCAGTTCAAGAAAATGAAGATTCAAGAGTAAAATTTTGTTATATAATTTCTCCTAGTCGCTCATTTAAATTATCAAATATGATTTCTCGCTATAAAAACCCGTATATAATAGAAACACAGATTATCTCAATTTCAAAAGTTTTCAATCCAAAATTTCACTAATCATAAAACCACAAAGAAAAATGTATATGTCAGTTCAAGAAAATGAAGATTCAAGAGTAAAATTTTGTTATATAATTTCTCCTAGTCGCTCATTTAAAGTATCAAATATGATTTCTCGCTATAAAAACCCGTATATAATAGAAACACAGATTATCTCAATTTCAAAAGTTTTCAATCCAAAATTTCACTAATCATAAAACCACAAAGAAACATGTATATGTCAGTTCAAGGAATGAAGATTCAAGAGTAAAATTTTGTTATATAATTTCTCCTAGTCGCTCATTTAAAGTATCAAATATGATTTCTCGCTATAAAAACCCGTATATAATAGAAACACAGATTATCTCAATTTCAAAAGTTTTCAATCCAAAATTTCACTAATCATAAAACCACAAAGAAAAATGTATATGTCAGTTCAAGAAAATGAAGATTCAAGAGTAAAATTTTGTTATATAATTTCTCCTAGTCGCTCATTTAAATTATCAAATATGATTTCTCGCTATAAAAACCCGTATATAATAGAAACACAGATTATCTCAATGTCAAAGGTTTTCAATCCAAAATTTCACTAATCATAAAACCACAAAGAAAAATGTATGTGTCAGTTCAAGAAAATGAAGATTCAAGAGAAAAATTTTGTTATATAATTTCTCCTAGTCGCTCATTTAAAATATCAAATATGATTTCTCGCTATAAAAACCCGTATATAATAGAAACACAGATTATCTCAATTTCAAAAGTTTTCAATCCAAAATTTCACTAATCATAAAACCACAAAGAAAAATGTATATGTCAGTTCAAGAAAATGAAGATTCAAGAGTAAAATTTTGTTATATAATTTCTCCTAGTCGCTCATTTAAATTATCAAATATGATTTCTCGCTATAAAAACCCGTATATAATAGAAACACAGATTATCTCAATTTCAAAAGTTTTCAATCCAAAATTTCACTAATCATAAAACCACAAAGAAAAATGTATATGTCAGTTCAAGAAAATGAAGATTCAAGAGTAAAATTTTGTTATATAATTTCTCCTAGTCGCTCATTTAAATTATCAAATATGATTTCTCGCTATAAAAACCCGTATATAATAGAAACACAGATTATCTCAATGTCAAAGGTTTTCAATCCAAAATTTCACTAATCATAAAACCACAAAGAAAAATGTATATGTCAGTTCAAGAAAATGAAGATTCAAGAGTAAAATTTTGTTATATAATTTCTCCTAGTCGCTCATTTAAAGTATCAAATATGATTTCTCGCTATAAAAACCCGTATATAATAGAAACACAGATTATCTCAATTTCAAAAGTTTTCAATCCAAAATTTCACTAATCATAAAACCACAAAGAAAAATGTATATGTCAGTTCAAGAAAATGAAGATTCAAGAGTAAAATTTTGTTATATAATTTCTCCTAGTCGCTCATTTAAAGTATCAAATATGATTTCTCGCTATAAAAACCCGTATATAATAGAAACACAGATTATCTCAATTTCAAAAGTTTTCAATCCAAAATTTCACTAATCATAAAACCACAAAGAAAAATGTATATGTCAGTTCAAGAAAATGAAGATTCAAGAGTAAAATTTTGTTATATAATTTCTCCTAGTCGCTCATTTAAATTATCAAATATGATTTCTCGCTATAAAAACCCGTATATAATAGAAACACAGATTATCTCAATGTCAAAGGTTTTCAATCCAAAATTTCACTAATCATAAAACCACAAAGAAAAATGTATATGTCAGTTCAAGAAAATGAAGATTCAAGAGTAAAATTTTGTTATATAATTTCTCCTAGTCGCTCATTTAAAGTATCAAATATGATTTCTCGCTATAAAAACCCGTATATAATAGAAACACAGATTATCTCAATTTCAAAAGTTTTCAATCCAAAATTTCACTAATCATAAAACCACAAAGAAAAATGTATATGTCAGTTCAAGAAAATGAAGATTCAAGAGTAAAATATTGTTATATAATTTCTCCTAGTCGCTCATTTAAAGTATCAAATATGATTTCTCGCTATAAAAACCCGTATATAATAGAAACACAGATTATCTCAATTTCAAAAGTTTTCAATCCAAAATTTCACTAATCATAAAACCACAAAGAAAAATGTATATGTCAGTTCAAGAAAATGAAGATTCAAGAGTAAAATTTTGTTATATAATTTCTCCTAGTCGCTCATTTAAAATATCAAATATGATTTCTCGCTATAAAAACCCGTATATAATAGAAACACAGATTATCTCAATTTCAAAAGTTTTCAATCCAAAATTTCACTAATTATAAAACCACAAAGAAAAATGTATATGCCAGTTCAAGAAAATGAAGATTCAAGAGTAAAATTTTGTTATATAATTTCTCCTAGTCGCTCATTTAAATTATCAAATATGATTTCTCGCTATAAAAACCCGTATATAATAGAAACACAGATTATCTCAATGTCAAAGGTTTTCAATCCAAAATTTCACTAATCATAAAACCACAAAGAAAAATGTATAAGTCAGTTCAAGAAAATGAAGATTCAAGAGTAAAATTTTGTTATATAATTTCTCCTAGTCGCTCATTTAAATTATCAAATATGATTTCTCGCTATAAAAACCCGTATATAATAGAAACACAGATTATCTCAATGTCAAAGGTTTTCAATCCAAAATTTCACTAATCATAAAACCACAAAGAAAAATGTATATGTCGGTTCAAGAAAATGAAGATTCAAGAGTAAAATTTTGTTATATAATTTCTCCTAGTCGCTCATTTAAAATATCAAATATGATTTCTCGCTATAAAAACCCGTATATAATAGAAACACAGATTATCTCAATTTCAAAAGTTTTCAATCCAAAATTTCACTAATCATAAAACCACAAAGAAAAATGTATATGTCAGTTCAAAAAAATGAAGATTCAAGAGTAAAATTTTGTTATATAATTTCTCCTAGTCTCTCATTTAAAATATCAAATATGATTTCTCGCTATAAAAACCCGTATATAATAGAAACACAGATTATCTCAATTTCAAAAGTTTTCAATCCAAAATTTCACTAATCATAAAACCACAAAGAAAAATGTATATGTCAGTTCAAGAAAATGAAGATTCAAGAGTAAAATTTTGTTATATAATTTCTCCTAGTCTCTCATTTAAAATATCAAATATGATTTCTCGCTATAAAAACCCGTATATAATAGAAACACAGATTATCTCAATGTCAAAGGTTTTCAATCCAAAATTTCACTAATCATAAAACCACAAAGAAAAATGTATGTGTCAGTTCAAGAAAATGAAGATTCAAGAGTAAAATTTTGTTATATAATTTCTCCTAGTCGCTCATTTAAAATATCAAATATGATTTCTCGCTATAAAAACCCGTATATAATAGAAACACAGATTATCTCAATTTCAAAAGTTTTCAATCCAAAATTTCACTAATCATAAAACCACAAAGAAAAATGTATATATCAGTTCAAGAAAATGAAGATTCAAGAGTAAAATTTTGTTATATAATTTCTCCTAGTCGCTCATTTAAATTATCAAATATGATTTCTCGCTATAAAAACCCGTATATAATAGAAACACAGATTATCTCAATTTCAAAAGTTTTCAATCCAAAATTTCACTAATCATAAAACCACAAAGAAAAATGTATATGTCAGTTCAAGAAAATGAAGATTCAAGAGTAAAATTTTGTTATATAATTTCTCCTAGTCGCTCATTTAAATTATCAAATATGATTTCTCGCTATAAAAACCCGTATATAATAGAAACACAGATTATCTCAATGTCAAAGGTTTTCAATCCAAAATTTCACTAATCATAAAACCACAAAGAAAAATGTATATGTCAGTTCAAGAAAATGAAGATTCAAGAGTAAAATTTTGTTATATAATTTCTCCTAGTCGCTCATTTAAAGTATCAAATATGATTTCTCGCTATAAAAACCCGTATATAATAGAAACACAGATTATCTCAATTTCAAAAGTTTTCAATCCAAAATTTCACTAATCATAAAACCACAAAGAAAAATGTATATGTCAGTTCAAGAAAATGAAGATTCAAGAGTAAAATTTTGTTATATAATTTCTCCTAGTCGCTCATTTAAAGTATCAAATATGATTTCTCGCTATAAAAACCCGTATATAATAGAAACACAGATTATCTCAATTTCAAAAGTTTTCAATCCAAAATTTCACTAATCATAAAACCACAAAGAAAAATGTATATGTCAGTTCAAAAAAATGAAGATTCAAGAGTAAAATTTTGTTATATAATTTCTCCTAGTCTCTCATTTAAAATATCAAATATGATTTCTCGCTATAAAAACCCGTATATAATAGAAACACAGATTATCTCAATTTCAAAAGTTTTCAATCCAAAATTTCACTAATCATAAAACCACAAAGAAAAATGTATATGTCAGTTCAAGAAAATGAAGATTCAAGAGTAAAATTTTGTTATATAATTTCTCCTAGTCGCTCATTTAAATTATCAAATATGATTTCTCGCTATAAAAACCCGTATATAATAGAAACACAGATTATCTCAATTTCAAAAGTTTTCAATCCAAAATTTCACTAATCATAAAACCACAAAGAAAAATGTATATGTCAGTTCAAGAAAATGAAGATTCAAGAGTAAAATTTTGTTATATAATTTCTCCTAGTCGCTCATTTAAATTATCAAATATGATTTCTCGCTATAAAAACCCGTATATAATAGAAACACAGATTATCTCAATGTCAAAGGTTTTCAATCCAAAATTTCACTAATCATAAAACCACAAAGAAAAATGTATATGTCAGTTCAAGAAAATGAAGATTCAAGAGTAAAATTTTGTTATATAATTTCTCCTAGTCGCTCATTTAAAGTATCAAATATGATTTCTCGCTATAAAAACCCGTATATAATAGAAACACAGATTATCTCAATTTCAAAAGTTTTCAATCCAAAATTTCACTAATCATAAAACCACAAAGAAAAATGTATATGTCAGTTCAAGAAAATGAAGATTCAAGAGTAAAATTTTGTTATATAATTTCTCCTAGTCGCTCATTTAAAGTATCAAATATGATTTCTCGCTATAAAAACCCGTATATAATAGAAACACAGATTATCTCAATTTCAAAAGTTTTCAATCCAAAATTTCACTAATCATAAAACCACAAAGAAAAATGTATATGTCAGTTCAAGAAAATGAAGATTCAAGAGTAAAATTTTGTTATATAATTTCTCCTAGTCGCTCATTTAAATTATCAAATATGATTTCTCGCTATAAAAACCCGTATATAATAGAAACACAGATTATCTCAATGTCAAAGGTTTTCAATCCAAAATT
Organism: Sisyra nigra; assembly: GCA_958496155.1. NCBI lineage: Eukaryota > Metazoa > Arthropoda > Insecta > Neuroptera > Sisyridae > Sisyra > Sisyra nigra. The sequence continues at coordinate 17,157,985 of OY292319.1, read as the reverse complement.
TCACTAATCATAAAACCACAAAGAAAAATGTATATGTCAGTTCAAGAAAATGAAGATTCAAGAGTAAAATTTTGTTATATAATTTCTCCTAGTCGCTCATTTAAAGTATCAAATATGATTTCTCGCTATAAAAACCCGTATATAATAGAAACACAGATTATCTCAATTTCAAAAGTTTTCAATCCAAAATTTCACTAATCATAAAACCACAAAGAAAAATGTATATGTCAGTTCAAGAAAATGAAGATTCAAGAGTAAAATTTTGTTATATAATTTCTTCTAGTCGCTCATTTAAAGTATCAAATATGATTTCTCGCTATAAAAACCCGTATATAATAGAAACACAGATTATCTCAATTTCAAAAGTTTTCAATCCAAAATTTCACTAATCATAAAACCACAAAGAAAAATGTATATGTCAGTTCAAGAAAATGAAGATTCAAGAGTAAAATTTTGTTATATAATTTCTCCTAGTCGCTCATTTAAAATATCAAATATGATTTCTCGCTATAAAAACCCGTATATAATAGAAACACAGATTATCTCAATTTCAAAAGTTTTCAATCCAAAATTTCACTAATCATAAAACCACAAAGAAAAATGTATATGCCAGTTCAAGAAAATGAAGATTCAAGAGTAAAATTTTGTTATATAATTTCTCCTAGTCGCTCATTTAAATTATCAAATATGATTTCTCGCTATAAAAACCCGTATATAATAGAAACACAGATTATCTCAATGTCAAAGGTTTTCAATCCAAAATTTCACTAATCATAAAACCACAAAGAAAAATGTATAAGTCAGTTCAAGAAAATGAAGATTCAAGAGTAAAATTTTGTTATATAATTTCTCCTAGTCGCTCATTTAAATTATCAAATATGATTTCTCGCTATAAAAACCCGTATATAATAGAAACACAGATTATCTCAATGTCAAAGGTTTTCAATCCAAAATTTCACTAATCATAAAACCACAAAGAAAAATGTATATGTCGGTTCAAGAAAATGAAGATTCAAGAGTAAAATTTTGTTATATAATTTCTCCTAGTCGCTCATTTAAAATATCAAATATGATTTCTCGCTATAAAAACCCGTATATAATAGAAACACAGATTATCTCAATTTCAAAAGTTTTCAATCCAAAATTTCACTAATCATAAAACCACAAAGAAAAATGTATATGTCAGTTCAAGAAAATGAAGATTCAAGAGTAAAATTTTGTTATATAATTTCTCCTAGTCGCTCATTTAAAGTATCAAATATGATTTCTCGCTATAAAAACCCGTATATAATAGAAACACAGATTATCTCAATTTCAAAAGTTTTCAATCCAAAATTTCACTAATCATAAAACCACAAAGAAAAATGTATATGTCAGTTCAAGAAAATGAAGATTCAAGAGTAAAATTTTGTTATATAATTTCTCCTAGTCGCTCATTTAAATTATCAAATATGATTTCTCGCTATAAAAACCCGTATATAATAGAAACACAGATTATCTCAATTTCAAAAGTTTTCAATCCAAAATTTCACTAATCATAAAACCACAAAGAAAAATGTATATGTCAGTTCAAGAAAATGAAGATTCAAGAGTAAAATTTTGTTATATAATTTCTCCTAGTCGCTCATTTAAAATATCAAATATGATTTCTCGCTATAAAAACCCGTATATAATAGAAACACAGATTATCTCAATTTCAAAAGTTTTCAATCCAAAATTTCACTAATCATAAAACCACAAAGAAAAATGTATATGTCAGTTCAAGAAAATGAAGATTCAAGAGTAAAATTTTGTTATATAATTTCTCCTAGTCGCTCATTTAAGTTATCAAATATGATTTCTCGCTATAAAAACCCGTATATAATAGAAACACAGATTATCTCAATTTCAAAAGTTTTCAATCCAAAATTTCACTAATCATAAAACCACAAAGAAAAATGTATATGTCAGTTCAAGAAAATGAAGATTCAAGAGAAAAATTTTGTTATATAATTTCTCCTAGTCGCTCATTTAAAATATCAAATATGATTTCTCGCTATAAAAACCCGTATATAATAGAAACACAGATTATCTCAATTTCAAAAGTTTTCAATCCAAAATTTCACTAATCATAAAACCACAAAGAAAAATGTATATGTCAGTTCAAGAAAATGAAGATTCAAGAGTAAAATTTTGTTATATAATTGTTCCCAGTCGCTCATTTAAAGTATCAAATATGATTTCTCGCTATAAAAACCCGTATATAATAGAAACACAGATTATCTCAATTTCAAAAGTTTTCAATCCAAAATTTCACTAATCATAAAACCACAAAGAAAAATGTATATGTCAGTTCAAGAAAATGAAGATTTAAGAGTAAAATTTTGTTATATAATTTCTCCTAGTCGCTCATTTAAATTATCAAATATGATTTCTCGCTATAAAAACCCGTATATAATAGAAACACAGATTATCTCAATTTCAAAAGTTTTCAATCCAAAATTTCACTAATCATAAAACCACAAAGAAAAATGTATATGTTAGTTCAAGAAAATGAAGATTCAAGAGTAAAATTTTGTTATATAATTTCTCCTAGTCGCTCATTTAAAGTATCAAATATGATTTCTCGCTATAAAAACCCGTATATAATAGAAACACAGATTATCTCAATTTCAAAAGTTTTCAATCCAAAATTTCACTAATCATAAAACCACAAAGAAAAATGTATATGTCAGTTCAAGAAAATGAAGATTCAAGAGTAAAATTTTGTTATATAATTTCTCCTAGTCGCTCATTTAAAGTATCAAATATGATTTCTCGCTATAAAAACCCGTATATAATAGAAACACAGATTATCTCAATTTCAAAAGTTTTCAATCCAAAATTTCACTAATCATAAAACCACAAAGAAAAATGTATATGTCAGTTCAAGAAAATGAAGATTCAAGAGTAAAATTTTGTTATATAATTTCTCCTAGTCGCTCATTTAAATTATCAAATATGATTTCTCGCTATAAAAACCCGTATATAATAGAAACACAGATTATCTCAATTTCAAAAGTTTTCAATCCAAAATTTCACTAATCATAAAACCACAAAGAAAAATGTATATGTCAGTTCAAGAAAATGAAGATTCAAGAGTAAAATTTTGTTATATAATTTCTCCTAGTCGCTCATTTAAAATATCAAATATGATTTCTCGCTATAAAAACCCGTATATAATAGAAACACAGATTATCTCAATTTCAAAAGTTTTCAATCCAAAATTTCACTAATCATAAAACCACAAAGAAAAATGTATATGTCAGTTCAAGAAAATGAAGATTCAAGAGTAAAATTTTGTTATATAATTTCTCCTAGTCGCTCATTTAAGTTATCAAATATGATTTCTCGCTATAAAAACCCGTATATAATAGAAACACAGATTATCTCAATTTCAAAAGTTTTCAATCCAAAATTTCACTAATCATAAAACCACAAAGAAAAATGTATATGTCAGTTCAAGAAAATGAAGATTCAAGAGTAAAATTTTGTTATATAATTTCTCCTAGTCGCTCATTTAAAGTATCAAATATGATTTCTCGCTATAAGAACCCGTATATAATAGAAACACAGATTATCTCAATTTCAAAAGTTTTCAATCCAAAATTTCACTAATCATAAAACCACAAAGAAAAATGTATATGTCAGTTCAAGAAAATGAAGATTCAAGAGTAAAATTTTGTTATATAATTTCTCCTAGTCGCTCATTTAAATTATCAAATATGATTTCTCGCTATAAAAACCCGTATATAATAGAAACACAGATTATCTCAATGTCAAAGGTTTTCAATCCAAAATTTCACTAATCATAAAACCACAAAGAAAAATGTATATGTCAGTTCAAGAAAATGAAGATTCAAGAGAAAAATTTTGTTATATAATTTCTCCTAGTCGCTCATTTAAAATATCAAATATGATTTCTCGCTATAAAAACCCGTATATAATAGAAACACAGATTATCTCAATTTCAAAAGTTTTCAATCCAAAATTTCACTAATCATAAAACCACAAAGAAAAATGTATATGTCAGTTCAAGAAAATGAAGATTCAAGAGTAAAATTTTGTTATATAATTTCTCCTAGTCGCTCATTTAAAGTATCAAATATGATTTCTCGCTATAAAAACCCGTATATAATAGAAACACAGATTATCTCAATTTCAAAAGTTTTCAATCCAAAATTTCACTAATCATAAAACCACAAAGAAAAATGTATATGTCAGTTCAAGAAAATGAAGATTCAAGAGTAAAATTTTGTTATATAATTTCTCCTAGTCGCTCATTTAAATTATCAAATATGATTTCTCGCTATAAAAACCCGTATATAATAGAAACACAGATTATCTCAATGTCAAAGGTTTTCAATCCAAAATTTCACTAATCATAAAACCACAAAGAAAAATGTATATGTCAGTTCAAGAAAATGAAGATTCAAGAGTAAAATTTTGTTATATAATTGTTCCCAGTCGCTCATTTAAAGTATCAAATATGATTTCTCGCTATAAAAACCCGTATATAATAGAAACACAGATTATCTCAATTTCAAAAGTTTTCAATCCAAAATTTCACTAATCATAAAACCACAAAGAAAAATGTATATGTCAGTTCAAGAAAATGAAGATTTAAGAGTAAAATTTTGTTATATAATTTCTCCTAGTCGCTCATTTAAATTATCAAATATGATTTCTCGCTATAAAAACCCGTATATAATAGAAACACAGATTATCTCAATTTCAAAAGTTTTCAATCCAAAATTTCACTAATCATAAAACCACAAAGAAAAATGTATATGTTAGTTCAAGAAAATGAAGATTCAAGAGTAAAATTTTGTTATATAATTTCTCCTAGTCGCTCATTTAAAGTATCAAATATGATTTCTCGCTATAAAAACCCGTATATAATAGAAACACAGATTATCTCAATTTCAAAAGTTTTCAATCCAAAATTTCACTAATCATAAAACCACAAAGAAAAATGTATATGTCAGTTCAAGAAAATGAAGATTCAATAGTAAAATTTTGTTATATAATTTCTCCTAGTCGCTCATTTAAATTATCAAATATGATTTCTCGCTATAAAAACCCGTATATAATAGAAACACAGATTATCTCAAGGTCAAAGGTTTTCAATCCAAAATTTCACTAATCATAAAACCACAAAGAAAAATGTATATGTCAGTTCAAGAAAATGAAGATTCAAGAGTAAAATTTTGTTATATAATTTCTCCTAGTCGCTCATTTAAATTATCAAATATGATTTCTCGCTATAAAAACCCGTATATAATAGAAACACAGATTATCTCAATTTCAAAAGTTTTCAATCCAAAATTTCACTAATCATAAAACCACAAAGAAAAATGTATATGTCAGTTCAAGAAAATGAAGATTCAAGAGTAAAATTTTGTTATATAATTTCTCCTAGTCGCTCATTTAAAATATCAAATATGATTTCTCGCTATAAAAACCCGTATATAATAGAAACACAGATTATCTCAATTTCAAAAGTTTTCAATCCAAAATTTCACTAATCATAAAACCACAAAGAAAAATGTATATGTCAGTTCAAGAAAATGAAGATTCAAGAGTAAAATTTTGTTATATAATTTCTCCTAGTCGCTCATTTAAATTATCAAATATGATTTCTCGCTATAAAAACCCGTATATAATAGAAACACAGATTATCTCAATTTCAAAAGTTTTCAATCCAAAATTTCACTAATCATAAAACCACAAAGAAAAATGTATATGTCAGTTCAAGAAAATGAAGATTCAATAGTAAAATTTTGTTATATAATTTCTCCTAGTCGCTCATTTAAATTATCAAATATGATTTCTCGCTATAAAAACCCGTATATAATAGAAACACAGATTATCTCAATGTCAAAGGTTTTCAATCCAAAATTTCACTAATCATAAAACCACAAAGAAAAATGTATATGTCAGTTCAAGAAAATGAAGATTCAAGAGAAAAATTTTGTTATATAATTTCTCCTAGTCGCTCATTTAAAATATCAAATATGATTTCTCGCTATAAAAACCCGTATATAATAGAAACACAGATTATCTCAATTTCAAAAGTTTTCAATCCAAAATTTCACTAATCATAAAACCACAAAGAAAAATGTATATGTCAGTTCAAGAAAATGAAGATTCAAGAGTAAAATTTTGTTATATAATTTCTCCTAGTCGCTCATTTAAAGTATCAAATATGATTTCTCGCTATAAAAACCCGTATATAATAGAAACACAGATTATCTCAATTTCAAAAGTTTTCAATCCAAAATTTCACTAATCATAAAACCACAAAGAAAAATGTATATGTCAGTTCAAGAAAATGAAGATTCAAGAGTAAAATTTTGTTATATAATTTCTCCTAGTCGCTCATTTAAATTATCAAATATGATTTCTCGCTATAAAAACCCGTATATAATAGAAACACAGATTATCTCAATGTCAAAGGTTTTCAATCCAAAATTTCACTAATCATAAAACCACAAAGAAAAATGTATATGTCAGTTCAAGAAAATGAAGATTCAAGAGTAAAATTTTGTTATATAATTGTTCCCAGTCGCTCATTTAAAGTATCAAATATGATTTCTCGCTATAAAAACCCGTATATAATAGAAACACAGATTATCTCAATTTCAAAAGTTTTCAATCCAAAATTTCACTAATCATAAAACCACAAAGAAAAATGTATATGTCAGTTCAAGAAAATGAAGATTTAAGAGTAAAATTTTGTTATATAATTTCTCCTAGTCGCTCATTTAAATTATCAAATATGATTTCTCGCTATAAAAACCCGTATATAATAGAAACACAGATTATCTCAATTTCAAAAGTTTTCAATCCAAAATTTCACTAATCATAAAACCACAAAGAAAAATGTATATGTTAGTTCAAGAAAATGAAGATTCAAGAGTAAAATTTTGTTATATAATTTCTCCTAGTCGCTCATTTAAAGTATCAAATATGATTTCTCGCTATAAAAACCCGTATATAATAGAAACACAGATTATCTCAATTTCAAAAGTTTTCAATCCAAAATTTCACTAATCATAAAACCACAAAGAAAAATGTATATGTCAGTTCAAGAAAATGAAGATTCAATAGTAAAATTTTGTTATATAATTTCTCCTAGTCGCTCATTTAAATTATCAAATATGATTTCTCGCTATAAAAACCCGTATATAATAGAAACACAGATTATCTCAAGGTCAAAGGTTTTCAATCCAAAATTTCACTAATCATAAAACCACAAAGAAAAATGTATATGTCAGTTCAAGAAAATGAAGATTCAAGAGTAAAATTTTGTTATATAATTTCTCCTAGTCGCTCATTTAAATTATCAAATATGATTTCTCGCTATAAAAACCCGTATATAATAGAAACACAGATTATCTCAATTTCAAAAGTTTTCAATCCAAAATTTCACTAATCATAAAACCACAAAGAAAAATGTATATGTCAGTTCAAGAAAATGAAGATTCAAGAGTAAAATTTTGTTATATAATTTCTCCTAGTCGCTCATTTAAAATATCAAATATGATTTCTCGCTATAAAAACCCGTATATAATAGAAACACAGATTATCTCAATTTCAAAAGTTTTCAATCCAAAATTTCACTAATCATAAAACCACAAAGAAAAATGTATATGTCAGTTCAAGAAAATGAAGATTCAAGAGTAAAATTTTGTTATATAATTTCTCCTAGTCGCTCATTTAAATTATCAAATATGATTTCTCGCTATAAAAACCCGTATATAATAGAAACACAGATTATCTCAATTTCAAAAGTTTTCAATCCAAAATTTCACTAATCATAAAACCACAAAGAAAAATGTATATGTCAGTTCAAGAAAATGAAGATTCAATAGTAAAATTTTGTTATATAATTTCTCCTAGTCGCTCATTTAAATTATCAAATATGATTTCTCGCTATAAAAACCCGTATATAATAGAAACACAGATTATCTCAATGTCAAAGGTTTTCAATCCAAAATTTCACTAATCATAAAACCACAAAGAAAAATGTATATGTCAGTTCAAGAAAATGAAGATTCAAGAGAAAAATTTTGTTATATAATTTCTCCTAGTCGCTCATTTAAAATATCAAATATGATTTCTCGCTATAAAAACCCGTATATAATAGAAACACAGATTATCTCAATTTCAAAAGTTTTCAATCCAAAATTTCACTAATCATAAAACCACAAAGAAAAATGTATATGTCAGTTCAAGAAAATGAAGATTCAAGAGTAAAATTTTGTTATATAATTTCTCCTAGTCGCTCATTTAAAGTATCAAATATGATTTCTCGCTATAAAAACCCGTATATAATAGAAACACAGATTATCTCAATTTCAAAAGTTTTCAATCCAAAATTTCACTAATCATAAAACCACAAAGAAAAATGTATATGTCAGTTCAAGAAAATGAAGATTCAAGAGTAAAATTTTGTTATATAATTTCTCCTAGTCGCTCATTTAAATTATCAAATATGATTTCTCGCTATAAAAACCCGTATATAATAGAAACACAGATTATCTCAATGTCAAAGGTTTTCAATCCAAAATTTCACTAATCATAAAACCACAAAGAAAAATGTATATGTCAGTTCAAGAAAATGAAGATTCAAGAGTAAAATTTTGTTATATAATTGTTCCCAGTCGCTCATTTAAAGTATCAAATATGATTTCTCGCTATAAAAACCCGTATATAATAGAAACACAGATTATCTCAATTTCAAAAGTTTTCAATCCAAAATTTCACTAATCATAAAACCACAAAGAAAAATGTATATGTCAGTTCAAGAAAATGAAGATTTAAGAGTAAAATTTTGTTATATAATTTCTCCTAGTCGCTCATTTAAATTATCAAATATGATTTCTCGCTATAAAAACCCGTATATAATAGAAACACAGATTATCTCAATTTCAAAAGTTTTCAATCCAAAATTTCACTAATCATAAAACCACAAAGAAAAATGTATATGTTAGTTCAAGAAAATGAAGATTCAAGAGTAAAATTTTGTTATATAATTTCTCCTAGTCGCTCATTTAAAGTATCAAATATGATTTCTCGCTATAAAAACCCGTATATAATAGAAACACAGATTATCTCAATTTCAAAAGTTTTCAATCCAAAATTTCACTAATCATAAAACCACAAAGAAAAATGTATATGTCAGTTCAAGAAAATGAAGATTCAATAGTAAAATTTTGTTATATAATTTCTCCTAGTCGCTCATTTAAATTATCAAATATGATTTCTCGCTATAAAAACCCGTATATAATAGAAACACAGATTATCTCAAGGTCAAAGGTTTTCAATCCAAAATTTCACTAATCATAAAACCACAAAGAAAAATGTATATGTCAGTTCAAGAAAATGAAGATTCAAGAGTAAAATTTTGTTATATAATTTCTCCTAGTCGCTCATTTAAATTATCAAATATGATTTCTCGCTATAAAAACCCGTATATAATAGAAACACAGATTATCTCAATTTCAAAAGTTTTCAATCCAAAATTTCACTAATCATAAAACCACAAAGAAAAATGTATATGTCAGTTCAAGAAAATGAAGATTCAAGAGTAAAATTTTGTTATATAATTTCTCCTAGTCGCTCATTTAAAATATCAAATATGATTTCTCGCTATAAAAACCCGTATATAATAGAAACACAGATTATCTCAATTTCAAAAGTTTTCAATCCAAAATTTCACTAATCATAAAACCACAAAGAAAAATGTATATGTCAGTTCAAGAAAATGAAGATTCAAGAGTAAAATTTTGTTATATAATTTCTCCTAGTCGCTCATTTAAATTATCAAATATGATTTCTCGCTATAAAAACCCGTATATAATAGAAACACAGATTATCTCAATTTCAAAAGTTTTCAATCCAAAATTTCACTAATCATAAAACCACAAAGAAAAATGTATATGTCAGTTCAAGAAAATGAAGATTCAATAGTAAAATTTTGTTATATAATTTCTCCTAGTCGCTCATTTAAATTATCAAATATGATTTCTCGCTATAAAAACCCGTATATAATAGAAACACAGATTATCTCAATGTCAAAGGTTTTCAATCCAAAATTTCACTAATCATAAAACCACAAAGAAAAATGTATATGTCAGTTCAAGAAAATGAAGATTCAAGAGTAAAATTTTGTTATATAATTTCTCCTAGTCGCTCATTTAAATTATCAAATATGATTTCTCGCTATAAAAACCCGTATATAATAGAAACACAGATTATCTCAATTTCAAAAGTTTTCAATCCAAAATTTCACTAATCATAAAACCACAAAGAAAAATGTATATGTCAGTTCAAGAAAATGACGATTCAAGAGTAAAATTTTGTTATATAATTTCTCCTAGTCGCTCATTTAAAATATCAAATATGATTTCTCGCTATAAAAACCCGTATATAATAGAAACACAGATTATCTCAATTTCAAAAGTTTTCAATCCAAAATTTCACTAATCATAAAACCACAAAGAAAAATGTATATGTCAGTTCAAGAAAATGAAGATTCAAGAGTAAAATTTTGTTATATAATTTCTCCTAGTCGCTCATTTAAATTATCAAATATGATTTCTCGCTATAAAAACCCGTATATAATAGAAACACAGATTATCTCAATTTCAAAAGTTTTCAATCCAAAATTTCACTAATCATAAAACCACAAAGAAAAATGTATATGTCAGTTCAAGAAAATGAAGATTCAAGAGTAAAATTTTGTTATATAATTTCTCCTAGTCGCTCATTTAAAGTATCAAATATGATTTCTCGCTATAAAAACCCGTATATAATAGAAACACAGATTATCTCAATTTCAAAAGTTTTCAATCCAAAATTTCACTAATCATAAAAACACAAAGAAAAATGTATATGTCAGTTCAAGAAAATGAAGATTCAAGAGTAAAATTTTGTTATATAATTTCTCCTAGTCGCTCATTTAAAGTATCAAATATGATTTCTCGCTATAAAAACCCGTATATAATAGAAACACAGATTATCTCAATTTCAAAAGTTTTCAATCCAAAATTTCACTAATCATAAAACCACAAAGAAAAATGTATATGTCAGTTCAAGAAAATGAAGATTCAAGAGTAAAATTTTGTTATATAATTTCTCCTAGTCGCTCATTTAAATTATCAAATATGATTTCTCGCTATAAAAACCCGTATATAATAGAAACACAGATTATCTCAATTTCAAAAGTTTTCAATCCAAAATTTCACTAATCATAAAACCACAAAGAAAAATGTATATGTCAGTTCAAGAAAATGAAGATTCAAGAGTAAAATTTTGTTATATAATTTCTCCTAGTCGCTCATTTAAAATATCAAATATGATTTCTCGCTATAAAAACCCGTATATAATAGAAACACAGATTATCTCAATTTCAAAAGTTTTCAATCCAAAATTTCACTAATCATAAAACCACAAAGAAAAATGTATATGTCAGTTCAAGAAAATGAAGATTCAAGAGTAAAATTTTGTTATATAATTTCTCCTAGTCGCTCATTTAAGTTATCAAATATGATTTCTCGCTATAAAAACCCGTGTATAATAGAAACACAGATTATCTCAATTTCAAAAGTTTTCAATCCAAAATTTCACTAATCATAAAACCACAAAGAAAAATGTATATGTCAGTTCAAGAAAATGAAGATTCAAGAGTAAAATTTTGTTATATAATTTCTCCTAGTCGCTCATTTAAAGTATCAAATATGATTTCTCGCTATAAGAACCCGTATATAATAGAAACACAGATTATCTCAATTTCAAAAGTTTTCAATCCAAAATTTCACTAATCATAAAACCACAAAGAAAAATGTATATGTCAGTTCAAGAAAATGAAGATTCAAGAGTAAAATTTTGTTATATAATTTCTCCTAGTCGCTCATTTAAATTATCAAATATGATTTCTCGCTATAAAAACCCGTATATAATAGAAACACAGATTATCTCAATGTCAAAGGTTTTCAATCCAAAATTTCACTAATCATAAAACCACAAAGAAAAATGTATATGTCAGTTCAAGAAAATGAAGATTCAAGAGTAAAATTTTGTTATATAATTTCTCCTAGTCGCTCATTTAAAATATCAAATATGATTTCTCGCTATAAAAACCCGTATATAATAGAAACACAGATTATCTCAATTTCAAAAGTTTTCAATCCAAAATTTCACTAATCATAAAACCACAAAGAAAAATGTATATGTCAGTTCAAGAAAATGAAGATTCAAGAGTAAAATTTTGTTATATAATTTCTCCTAGTCGCTCATTTAAAGTATCAAATATGATTTCTCGCTATAAAAACCCGTATATAATAGAAACACAGATTATCTCAATTTCAAAAGTTTTCAATCCAAAATTTCACTAATCATAAAACCACAAAGAAAAATGTATATGTCAGTTCAAGAAAATGAAGATTCAAGAGTAAAATTTTGTTATATAATTTCTCCTAGTCGCTCATTTAAATTATCAAATATGATTTCTCGCTATAAAAACCCGTATATAATAGAAACACAGATTATCTCAATGTCAAAGGTTTTCAATCCAAAATTTCACTAATCATAAAACCACAAAGAAAAATGTATATGTCAGTTCAAGAAAATGAAGATTCAAGAGTAAAATTTTGTTATATAATTGTTCCTAGTCGCTCATTTAAAGTATCAAATATGATTTCTCGCTATAAAAACCCGTATATAATAGAAACACAGATTATCTCAATTTCAAAAGTTTTCAATCCAAAATTTCACTAATCATAAAACCACAAAGAAAAATGTATATGTCAGTTCAAGAAAATGAAGATTTAAAAGTAAAATTTTGTTATATAATTTCTCCTAGTCGCTCATTTAAATTATCAAATATGATTTCTCGCTATAAAAACCCGTATATAATAGAAACACAGATTATCTCAATTTCAAAAGTTTTCAATCCAAAATTTCACTAATCATAAAACCACAAAGAAAAATGTATATGTCAGTTCAAGAAAATGAAGATTCAAGAGTAAAATTTTGTTATATAATTTCTCCTAGTCGCTCATTTAAAATATCAAATATGATTTCTCGCTATAAAAACCCGTATATAATAGAAACACAGATTATCTCAATTTCAAAAGTTTTCAATCCAAAATTTCACTAATCATAAAACCACAAAGAAAAATGTATATGTCAGTTCAAGAAAATGAAGATTCAAGAGTAAAATTTTGTTATATAATTTCTCCTAGTCGCTCATTTAAATTATCAAATATGATTTCTCGCTATAAAAACCCGTATATAATAGAAACACAGATTATCTCAATTTCAAAAGTTTTCAATCCAAAATTTCACTAATCATAAAACCACAAAGAAAAATGTATATGTTAGTTCAAGAAAATGAAGATTCAAGAGTAAAATTTTGTTATATAATTTCTCCTAGTCGCTCATTTAAAGTATCAAATATGATTTCTCGCTATAAAAACCCGTATATAATAGAAACACAGATTATCTCAATTTCAAAAGTTTTCAATCCAAAATTTCACTAATCATAAAACCACAAAGAAAAATGTATATGTCAGTTCAAGAAAATGAAGATTCAATAGTAAAATTTTGTTATATAATTTCTCCTAGTCGCTCATTTAAATTATCAAATATGATTTCTCGCTATAAAAACCCGTATATAATAGAAACACAGATTATCTCAAGGTCAAAGGTTTTCAATCCAAAATTTCACTAATCATAAAACCACAAAGAAAAATGTATATGTCAGTTCAAGAAAATGAAGATTCAAGAGTAAAATTTTGTTATATAATTTCTCCTAGTCGCTCATTTAAATTATCAAATATGATTTCTCGCTATAAAAACCCGTATATAATAGAAACACAGATTATCTCAATTTCAAAAGTTTTCAATCCAAAATTTCACTAATCATAAAACCACAAAGAAAAATGTATATGTCAGTTCAAGAAAATGAAGATTCAAGAGTAAAATTTTGTTATATAATTTCTCCTAGTCGCTCATTTAAAATATCAAATATGATTTCTCGCTATAAAAACCCGTATATAATAGAAACACAGATTATCTCAATTTCAAAAGTTTTCAATCCAAAATTTCACTAATCATAAAACCACAAAGAAAAATGTATATGTCAGTTCAAGAAAATGAAGATTCAAGAGTAAAATTTTGTTATATAATTTCTCCTAGTCGCTCATTTAAATTATCAAATATGATTTCTCGCTATAAAAACCCGTATATAATAGAAACACAGATTATCTCAATTTCAAAAGTTTTCAATCCAAAATTTCACTAATCATAAAACCACAAAGAAAAATGTATATGTCAGTTCAAGAAAATGAAGATTCAATAGTAAAATTTTGTTATATAATTTCTCCTAGTCGCTCATTTAAATTATCAAATATGATTTCTCGCTATAAAAACCCGTATATAATAGAAACACAGATTATCTCAATGTCAAAGGTTTTCAATCCAAAATTTCACTAATCATAAAACCACAAAGAAAAATGTATATGTCAGTTCAAGAAAATGAAGATTCAAGAGTAAAATTTTGTTATATAATTTCTCCTAGTCGCTCATTTAAATTATCAAATATGATTTCTCGCTATAAAAACCCGTATATAATAGAAACACAGATTATCTCAATTTCAAAAGTTTTCAATCCAAAATTTCACTAATCATAAAACCACAAAGAAAAATGTATATGTCAGTTCAAGAAAATGAAGATTCAAGAGTAAAATTTTGTTATATAATTTCTCCTAGTCGCTCATTTAAAATATCAAATATGATTTCTCGCTATAAAAACCCGTATATAATAGAAACACAGATTATCTCAATTTCAAAAGTTTTCAATCCAAAATTTCACTAATCATAAAACCACAAAGAAAAATGTATATGTCAGTTCAAGAAAATGAAGATTCAAGAGTAAAATTTTGTTATATAATTTCTCCTAGTCGCTCATTTAAATTATCAAATATGATTTCTCGCTATAAAAACCCGTATATAATAGAAACACAGATTATCTCAATTTCAAAAGTTTTCAATCCAAAATTTCACTAATCATAAAACCACAAAGAAAAATGTATATGTCAGTTCAAGAAAATGAAGATTCAAGAGTAAAATTTTGTTATATAATTTCTCCTAGTCGCTCATTTAAAGTATCAAATATGATTTCTCGCTATAAAAACCCGTATATAATAGAAACACAGATTATCTCAATTTCAAAAGTTTTCAATCCAAAATTTCACTAATCATAAAAACACAAAGAAAAATGTATATGTCAGTTCAAGAAAATGAAGATTCAAGAGTAAAATTTTGTTATATAATTTCTCCTAGTCGCTCATTTAAAGTATCAAATATGATTTCTCGCTATAAAAACCCGTATATAATAGAAACACAGATTATCTCAATTTCAAAAGTTTTCAATCCAAAATTTCACTAATCATAAAACCACAAAGAAAAATGTATATGTCAATTCAAGAAAATGAAGATTCAAGAGTAAAATTTTATTATATAATTTCTCCTAGTCGCTCATTTAAAGTATCAAATATGATTTCTCGCTATAAAAACCCGTATATAATAGAAACACAGATTATCTCAATTTCAAAAGTTTTCAATCCAAAATTTCACTAATCATAAAACCACAAAGAAAAATGTATATGTCAGTTCAAGAACATGAAGATTTAAGAGTAAAATTTTGTTATATAATTTCTCCTAGTCGCTCATTTAAAGTATCAAATATGATTTCTCGCTATAAAAACCCGTATATAATAGAAACACAGATTATCTCAATTTCAAAAGTTTTCAATCCAAAATTTCACTAATCATAAAACCACAAAGAAAAATGTATATGTCAGTTCAAGAAAATGAAGATTAAAGAGTAAAATTTTGTTATATAATTTCTCCTAGTCGCTCATTTAAAGTATCAAATATGATTTCTCGCTATAAAAACCCGTATATAATAGAAACACAGATTATCTCAATTTCAAAAGTTTTCAATCCAAAATTTCACTAATCATAAAACCACAAAGAAAAATGTATATGTCAGTTCAAGAAAATGAAGATTCAAGAGTAAAATTTTGTTATATAATTTCTCCTAGTCGCTCATTTAAAGTATCAAATATGATTTCTCGCTATAAAAACCCGTATATAATAGAAACACAGATTATCTCAATTTCAAAAGTTTTCAATCCAAAATTTCACTAATCATAAAACCACAAAGAAAAATGTATATGTCAGTTCAAGAAAATGAAGATTCAAGAGTAAAATTTTGTTATATAATTTCTCCTAGTCGCTCATTTAAAGTATCAAATATGATTTCTCGCTATAAAAACCCGTATATAATAGAAACACAGATTATCTCAATGTCAAAGGTTTTCAATCCAAAATTTCACTAATCATAAAACCACAAAGAAAAATGTATATGTCAGTTCAAGAAAATGAAGATTCAAGAGTAAAATTTTGTTATATAATTTCTCCTAGTCGCTCATTTAAAGTATCAAATATGATTTCTCGCTATAAAAACCCGTATATAATAAAAACACAGATTATCTCAATTTCAAAAGTTTTCAATCCAAAATTTCACTAATCATAAAACCACAAAGAAAAATGTATATGTCAGTTCAAGAAAATGAAGATTCAAGAGTAAAATTTTGTTATATAATTTCTCCTAGTCGCTCATTTAAAGTATCAAATATGATTTCTCGCTATAAAAACCCGTATATAATAGAAACACAGATTATCTCAATTTCAAAAGTTTTCAATCCAAAATTTCACTAATCATAAAACCACAAAGAAAAATGTATATGTCAGTTCAAGAAAATGAAGATTCAAGAGTAAAATTTTGTTATATAATTTCTCCTAGTCGCTCATTTAAAGTATCAAATATGATTTCTCGCTATAAAAACCCGTATATAATAGAAACACAGATTATCTCAATTTCAAAAGTTTTCAATCCAAAATTTCATTAATCATAAAACCACAAAGAAAAATGTATATGTCAGTTCAAGAAAATGAAGATTCAAGAGTAAAATTTTGTTATATAATTTCTCCTAGTCGCTCATTTAAAGTATCAAATATGATTTCTCGCTATAAAAACCCGTATATAATAGAAACACAGATTATCTCAATTTCAAAAGTTTTCAATCCAAAATTTCACTAATCATAAAACCACAAAGAAAAATGTATATGTCAGTTCAAGAAAATGAAGATTCAAGAGTAAAATTTTGTTATATAATTTCTCCTAGTCGCTCATTTAAAGTATCAAATATGATTTCTCGCTATAAAAACCCGTATATAATAGAAACACAGATTATCTCAATTTCAAAAGTTTTCAATCCAAAATTTCACTAATCATAAAACCACAAAGAAAAATGTATATGTCAGTTCAAGAAAATGAAGATTCAAGAGTAAAATTTTGTTATATAATTTCTCCTAGTCGCTCATTTAAAGTATCAAATATGATTTCTCGCTATAAAAACCCGTATATAATAGAAACACAGATTATCTCAATTTCAAAAGTTTTCAATCCAAAATTTCACTAATCATAAAACCACAAAGAAAAATGTATATGTCAGTTCAAGAAAATGAAGATTCAAGAGTAAAATTTTGTTATATAATTTCTCCTAGTCGCTCATTTAAAGTATCAAATATGATTTCTCGCTATAAAAACCCGTATATAATAGAAACACAGATTATCTCAATTTCAAAAGTTTTCAATCCAAAATTTCACTAATCATAAAACCACAAAGAAAAATGTATATGTCAGTTCAAGAAAATGAAGATTCAAGAGTAAAATTTTGTTATATAATTTCTCCTAGTCGCTCATTTAAAGTATCAAATATGATTTCTCGCTATAAAAACCCGTATATAATAGAAACACAGATTATCTCAATTTCAAAAGTTTTCAATCCAAAATTTCACTAATCATAAAACCACAAAGAAAAATGTATATGTCAGTTCAAGAAAATGAAGATTCAAGAGTAAAATTTTGTTATATAATTTCTCCTAGTCGCTCATTTAAAGTATCAAATATGATTTCTCGCTATAAAAACCCGTATATAATAGAAACACAGATTATCTCAATTTCAAAAGTTTTCAATCCAAAATTTCACTAATCATAAAACCACAAAGAAAAATGTATATGTCAGTTCAAGAAAATGAAGATTCAAGAGTAAAATTTTGTTATATAATTTCTCCTAGTCGCTCATTTAAAGTATCAAATATGATTTCTCGCTATAAAAACCCGTATATAATAGAAACACAGATTATCTCAATTTCAAAAGTTTTCAATCCAAAATTTCACTAATCATAAAACCACAAAGAAAAATGTATATGTCAGTTCAAGAAAATGAAGATTCAAGAGTAAAATTTTGTTATATAATTTCTCCTAGTCGCTCATTTAAAGTATCAAATATGATTTCTCGCTATAAAAACCCGTATATAATAGAAACACAGATTATCTCAATTTCAAAAGTTTTCAATCCAAAATTTCACTAATCATAAAACCACAAAGAAAAATGTATATGTCAGTTCAAGAAAATGAAGATTCAAGAGTAAAATTTTGTTATATAATTTCTCCTAGTCGCTCATTTAAAGTATCAAATATGATTTCTCGCTATAAAAACCCGTATATAATAGAAACACAGATTATCTCAATTTCAAAAGTTTTCAATCCAAAATTTCACTAATCATAAAACCACAAAGAAAAATGTATATGTCAGTTCAAGAAAATGAAGATTTAAGAGTAAAATTTTGTTATATAATTTCTCCTAGTCGCTCATTTAAATTATCAAATATGATTTCTCGCTATAAAAACCCGTATATAATAGAAACACAGATTATCTCAATGTCAAAGGTTTTCAATCCAAAATTTCACTAATCATAAAACCACAAAGAAAAATGTATATGTCAGTTCAAGAAAATGAAGATTCAAGAGTAAAATTTTGTTATATAATTTCTCCTAGTCGCTCATTTAAAGTATCAAATATGATTTCTCGCTATAAAAACCCGTATATAATAGAAACACAGATTATCTCAATTTCAAAAGTTTTCAATCCAAAATTTCACTAATCATAAAACCACAAAGAAAAATGTATATGTCAGTTCAAGAAAATGAAGATTCAAGAGTAAAATTTTGTTATATAATTTCTCCTAGTCGCTCATTTAAAGTATCAAATATGATTTCTCGCTATAAAAACCCGTATATAATAGAAACACAGATTATCTCAATTTCAAAAGTTTTCAATCCAAAATTTCACTAATCATAAAACCACAAAGAAAAATGTATATGTCAGTTCAAGAAAATGAAGATTCAAGAGTAAAATTTTGTTATATAATTTCTCCTAGTCGCTCATTTAAAGTATCAAATATGATTTCTCGCTATAAAAACCCGTATATAATAGAAACACAGATTATCTCAATTTCAAAAGTTTTCAATCCAAAATTTCACTAATCATAAAACCACAAAGAAAAATGTATATGTCAGTTCAAGAAAATGAAGATTCAAGAGTAAAATTTTGTATTATAATTTCTCCTAGTCGCTCTTTTAAAGTATCAAATATGATTTCTCGCTATAAAAACCCGTATATAATAGAAACACAGATTATCTCAATTTCAAAAGTTTTCAATCCAAAATTTCACTAATCATAAAACCACAAAGAAAAATGTATATGTCAGTTCAAGAACATGAAGATTCAAGAGTAAAATTTTGTTATATAATTTCTCCTAGTCGCTCATTTAAAGTATCAAATATGATTTCTCGCTATAAAAACCCGTATATAATAGAAACACAGATTATCTCAATTTCAAAAGTTTTCAATCCAAAATTTCACTAATCATAAAACCACAAAGAAAAATGTATATGTTAGTTCAAGAAAATGAAGATTCAAGAGTAAAATTTTGTTATATAATTTCTCCTAGTCGCTCATTTAAAGTATCAAATATGATTTCTCGCAAGAAAAACCCGTATATAATAGAAACACAGATTATCTCAATGTCAAAGGTTTTCAATCCAAAATTTCACTAATCATAAAACCACAAAGAAAAATGTATATGTCAGTTCAAGAAAATGAAGATTCAAGAGTAAAATTTTGTTATATAATTTCTCCTAGTCGCTCATTTAAATTATCAAATATGATTTCTCGCTATAAAAACGCGTATATAATAGAAACACAGATTATCTCAATTTCAAAAGTTTTCAATCCAAAATTTCACTAATCATAAAACCACAAAGAAAAATGTATATGTCAGTTCAAGAAAATGAAGATTTAAGAGTAAAATTTTGTTATATAATTTCTCCTAGTCGCTCATTTAAATTATCAAATATGATTTCTCGCTATAAAAACCCGTATATAATAGAAACACAGATTATCTCAATGTCAAAGGTTTTCAATCCAAAATTTCACTAATCATAAAACCACAAAGAAAAATGTATATGTCAGTTCAAGAAAATGAAGATTCAAGAGTAAAATGTTGTTATATAATTTCTCCTAGTTGCTCATTTAAAGTATCAAATATGATTTCTCGCTATAAAAACCCGTATATAATAGAAACACAGATTATCTCAATATCAAAAGTTTTCAATCCAAAATTTCACTAATCATAAAACCACAAAGAAAAATCTATCTGTCAATTCAAGAGAATGAAGATTCAAGAGTAAAATGTTGTTATATAATTTCTCCTAGTTGCTCATTTAAAGTATCAAATATGATTTCTCGCTATAAAAACCCGTATATAATAGAAACACAGATTATCTCAATATCAAAAGTTTTCAATCCAAAATTTCACTAATCATAAAACCACAAAGAAAAATCTATCTGTCAATTCAAGAGAATGAAGATTCAAGAGTAAAATGTTGTTATATAATTTCTCCTAGTTGCTCATTTAAAGTATCAAATATGATTTCTCGCTATAAAAACCCGTATATAATAGAAACACAGATTATCTCAATATCAAAAGTTTTCAATCCAAAATTTCACTAATCATAAAACCACAAAGAAAAATCTATCTGTCAATTCAAGAGAATGAAGATTCAAGAGTAAAATGTTGTTATATAATTTCTCCTAGTTGCTCATTTAAAGTATCAAATATGATTTCTCGCTATAAAAACCCGTATATAATAGAAACACAGATTATCTCAATATCAAAAGTTTTCAATCCAAAATTTCACTAATCATAAATCCACAAAGAAAAATCTATCACTCAATTCAAGAGAATGAAGATTTAAGAGTAAAATGTTGTTATATAATTTCTCCTAGTTGCTCATTTAAAGTATCAAATATGATTTCTCGCTATAAAAACCCGTATATAATAGAAACACAGATTATCTCAATATCAAAAGTTTTCAATCCAAAATTTCACTAATCATAAAACCACAAAGAAAAATGTATATGTCAGTTCAAGAAAATGAAGATTTAAGAGTAAAATTTTGTTATATAATTTCTCCTAGTCGCTCATTTAAATTATCAAATATGATTTCTCGCTATAAAAACCCGTATATAATAGAAACACAGATTATCTCAATGTCAAAGGTTTTCAATCCAAAATTTCACTAATCATAAAACCACAAAGAAAAATGTATATGTCAGTTCAAGAAAATGAAGATTCAAGAGTAAAATTTTGTTATATAATTTCTCCTAGTCGCTCATTTAAAGTATCAAATATGATTTCTCGCTATAAAAACCCGTATATAATAGAAACACAGATTATCTCAATTTCAAAAGTTTTCAATCCAAAATTTCACTAATCATAAAACCACAAAGAAAAATGTATATGTCAGTTCAAGAAAATGAAGATTCAAGAGTAAAATTTTGTTATATAATTTCTCCTAGTCGCTCATTTAAAGTATCAAATATGATTTCTCGCTATAAAAACCCGTATATAATAGAAACACAGATTATCTCAATTTCAAAAGTTTTCAATCCAAAATTTCACTAATCATAAAACCACAAAGAAAAATGTATATGTCAGTTCAAGAAAATGAAGATTCAAGAGTAAAATTTTGTTATATAATTTCTCCTAGTCGCTCATTTAAAGTATCAAATATGATTTCTCGCTATAAAAACCCGTATATAATAGAAACACAGATTATCTCAATTTCAAAAGTTTTCAATCCAAAATTTCACTAATCATAAAACCACAAAGAAAAATGTATATGTCAGTTCAAGAAAATGAAGATTCAAGAGTAAAATTTTGTATTATAATTTCTCCTAGTCGCTCTTTTAAAGTATCAAATATGATTTCTCGCTATAAAAACCCGTATATAATAGAAACACAGATTATCTCAATTTCAAAAGTTTTCAATCCAAAATTTCACTAATCATAAAACCACAAAGAAAAATGTATATGTCAGTTCAAGAACATGAAGATTCAAGAGTAAAATTTTGTTATATAATTTCTCCTAGTCGCTCATTTAAAGTATCAAATATGATTTCTCGCTATAAAAACCCGTATATAATAGAAACACAGATTATCTCAATTTCAAAAGTTTTCAATCCAAAATTTCACTAATCATAAAACCACAAAGAAAAATGTATATGTTAGTTCAAGAAAATGAAGATTCAAGAGTAAAATTTTGTTATATAATTTCTCCTAGTCGCTCATTTAAAGTATCAAATATGATTTCTCGCAAGAAAAACCCGTATATAATAGAAACACAGATTATCTCAATGTCAAAGGTTTTCAATCCAAAATTTCACTAATCATAAAACCACAAAGAAAAATGTATATGTCAGTTCAAGAAAATGAAGATTCAAGAGTAAAATTTTGTTATATAATTTCTCCTAGTCGCTCATTTAAATTATCAAATATGATTTCTCGCTATAAAAACGCGTATATAATAGAAACACAGATTATCTCAATTTCAAAAGTTTTCAATCCAAAATTTCACTAATCATAAAACCACAAAGAAAAATGTATATGTCAGTTCAAGAAAATGAAGATTTAAGAGTAAAATTTTGTTATATAATTTCTCCTAGTCGCTCATTTAAATTATCAAATATGATTTCTCGCTATAAAAACCCGTATATAATAGAAACACAGATTATCTCAATGTCAAAGGTTTTCAATCCAAAATTTCACTAATCATAAAACCACAAAGAAAAATGTATATGTCAGTTCAAGAAAATGAAGATTCAAGAGTAAAATGTTGTTATATAATTTCTCCTAGTTGCTCATTTAAAGTATCAAATATGATTTCTCGCTATAAAAACCCGTATATAATAGAAACACAGATTATCTCAATATCAAAAGTTTTCAATCCAAAATTTCACTAATCATAAAACCACAAAGAAAAATCTATCTGTCAATTCAAGAGAATGAAGATTCAAGAGTAAAATGTTGTTATATAATTTCTCCTAGTTGCTCATTTAAAGTATCAAATATGATTTCTCGCTATAAAAACCCGTATATAATAGAAACACAGATTATCTCAATATCAAAAGTTTTCAATCCAAAATTTCACTAATCATAAAACCACAAAGAAAAATCTATCTGTCAATTCAAGAGAATGAAGATTCAAGAGTAAAATGTTGTTATATAATTTCTCCTAGTTGCTCATTTAAAGTATCAAATATGATTTCTCGCTATAAAAACCCGTATATAATAGAAACACAGATTATCTCAATATCAAAAGTTTTCAATCCAAAATTTCACTAATCATAAAACCACAAAGAAAAATCTATCTGTCAATTCAAGAGAATGAAGATTCAAGAGTAAAATGTTGTTATATAATTTCTCCTAGTTGCTCATTTAAAGTATCAAATATGATTTCTCGCTATAAAAACCCGTATATAATAGAAACACAGATTATCTCAATATCAAAAGTTTTCAATCCAAAATTTCACTAATCATAAATCCACAAAGAAAAATCTATCACTCAATTCAAGAGAATGAAGATTTAAGAGTAAAATGTTGTTATATAATTTCTCCTAGTTGCTCATTTAAAGTATCAAATATGATTTCTCGCTATAAAAACCCGTATATAATAGAAACACAGATTATCTCAATATCAAAAGTTTTCAATCCAAAATTTCACTAATCATAAAACCACAAAGAAAAATCTATCTGTCAATTCAAGAGAATGAAGATTCAAGAGTAATATGTTGTTATATAATTTCTCCTAGTTGCTCATTTAAAGTATCAAATATGATTTCTCGCTATAAAAACCCGTATATAATAGAAACACAGATTATCTCAATATCAAAAGTTTTCAATCCAAAATTTCACTAATCATAAAACCACAAAGAAAAATCTATCTGTCAATTCAAGAGAATGAAGATTCAAGAGTAAAATGTTGTTATATAATTTCTCCTAGTTGCTCATTTAAAGTATCAAATATGATTTCTCGCTATAAAAACCCGTATATAATAGAAACACAGATTATCTCAATATCAAAAGTTTTCAATCCAAAATTTCACTAATCATAAAACCACAAAGAAAAATCTATCTGTCAATTCAAGAGAATGAAGATTCAAGAGTAAAATGTTGTTATATAATTTCTCCTAGTTGCTCATTTAAAGTATTAAATATGATTTCTCGCTATAAAAACCCGTATATAATAGAAACACAGATTATCTCAATATCAAAAGTTTTCAATCCAAAATTTCACTAATCATAAAACCACAAAGAAAAATCTATCTGTCAATTCAAGAGAATGAAGATTCAAGAGTAAAATGTTGTTATATAATTTCTCCTAGTTGCTCATTTAAAGTATCAAATATGATTTCTCGCTATAAAAACCCGTATATAATAGAAACACAGATTATCTCAATATCAAAAGTTTTCAATCCAAAATTTCACTAATCATAAAACCACAAAGAAAAATCTATCTGTCAATTCAAGAGAATGAAGATTCAAGAGTAATATGTTGTTATATAATTTCTCCTAGTTGCTCATTTAAAGTATCAAATATGATTTCTCGCTATAAAAACCCGTATATAATAGAAACACAGATTATCTCAATATCAAAAGTTTTCAATCCAAAATTTCACTAATCATAAAACCACAAAGAAAAATCTATCTGTCAATTCAAGAGAATGAAGATTCAAGAGTAAAATGTTGTTATATAATTTCTCCTAGTTGCTCATTTAAAGTATCAAATATGATTTCTCGCTATAAAAACCCGTATATAATAGAAACACAGATTATCTCAATATCAAAAGTTTTCAATCCAAAATTTCACTAATCATAAAACCACAAAGAAAAATGTATATGTCAGTTCAAGAACATGAAGATTCAAGAGTAAAATTTTGTTATATAATTTCTCCTAGTCGCTCATTTAAAGTATCAAATATGATTTCTCGCTATAAAAACCCGTATATAATAGAAACACAGATTATCTCAATTTCAAAAGTTTTCAATCCAAAATTTCACTAATCATAAAACCACAAAGAAAAATGTATATGTCAGTTCAAGAAAATGAAGATTCAAGAGTAAAATTTTGTTATATAATTTCTCCTAGTCGCTCATTTAAATTATCAAATATGATTTCTCGCTATAAAAACGCGTATATAATAGAAACACAGATTATCTCAATTTCAAAAGTTTTCAATCCAAAATTTCACTAATCATAAAACCACAAAGAAAAATCTATCTGTCAATTCAAGAGAATGAAGATTCAAGAGTAAAATGTTGTTATATAATTTCTCCTAGTTGCTCATTTAAAGTATCAAATATGATTTCTCGCTATAAAAACCCGTATATAATAGAAACACAGATTATCTCAATATCAAAAGTTTTCAATCCAAAATTTCACTAATCATAAATCCACAAAGAAAAATCTATCTGTCAATTCAAGAGAATGAAGATTCAAGAGTAATATGTTGTTATATAATTTCTCCTAGTTGCTCATTTAAAGTATCAAATATGATTTCTCGCTATAAAAACCCGTATATAATAGAAACACAGATTATCTCAATATCAAAAGTTTTCAATCCAAAATTTCACTAATCATAAAACCACAAAGAAAAATCTATCTGTCAATTCAAGAGAATAAAGATTCAAGAGTAAAATGTTGTTATATAATTTCTCCTAGTTGCTCATTTAAAGTATCAAATATGATTTCTCGCTATAAAAACCCGTATATAATAGAAACACAGATTATCTCAATATCAAAAGTTTTCAATCCAAAATTTCACTAATCATAAAACCACAAAGAAAAATCTATCTGTCAATTCAAGAGAATGAAGATTCAAGAGTAAAATGTTGTTATATAATTTCTCCTAGTTGCTCATTTAAAGTATCAAATATGATTTCTCGCTATAAAAACCCGTATATAATAGAAACACAGATTATCTCAATATCAAAAGTTTTCAATCCAAAATTTCACTAATCATAAAACCACAAAGAAAAATCTATCTGTCAATTCAAGAGAATGAAGATTCAAGAGTAAAATGTTGTTATATAATTTCTCCTAGTTGCTCATTTAAAGTATCAAATATGATTTCTCGCTATAAAAACCCGTATATAATAGAAACACAGATTATCTCAATATCAAAAGTTTTCAATCCAAAATTTCACTAATCATAAAACCACAAAGAAAAATCTATCTGTCAATTCAAGAGAATGAAGATTCAAGAGTAAAATGTTGTTATATAATTTCTCCTAGTTGCTCATTTAAAGTATCAAATATGATTTCTCGCTATAAAAACCCGTATATAATAGAAACACAGATTATCTCAATATCAAAAATTTTCAATCCAAAATTTCACTAATCATAAATCCACAAAGAAAAATCTATCACTCAATTCAAGATAATGAAGATTTAAGAGTAAAAAGTTGTTATATAATTTCTCCTAGTTGCTCATTTAAAGTATCAAATATGATTTCTCGCTATAAAAACCCGTATATAATAGAAACACAGATTATCTCAATATCAAAAGTTTTCAATCCAAAATTTCACTAATCATAAAACCACAAAGAAAAATCTATCTGTCAATTCAAGAGAATGAAGATTCAAGAGTAATATGTTGTTATATAATTTCTCCTAGTTGCTCATTTAAAGTATCAAATATGATTTCTCGCTATAAAAACCCGTATATTATAGAAACACAGATTATCTCAATATCAAAAGTTTTCAATCCAAAATTTCACTAATCATAAAACCACAAAGAAAAATCTATCTGTCAATTCAAGAGAATGAAGATTCAAGAGTAAAATGTTGTTATATAATTTCTCCTAGTTGCTCATTTAAAGTATCAAATATGATTTCTCGCTATAAAAACCCGTATATAATAGAAACACAGATTATCTCAATATCAAAAGTTTTCAATCCAAAATTTCACTAATCATAAAACCACAAAGAAAAATCTATCGGTCAATTCAAGAGAATGAAGATTCAAGAGTAAAATGTTGTTATATAATTTCTCCTAGTTGCTCATTTAAAGTATCAAATATGATTTCTCGCTATAAAAACCCGTATATAATAGAAACACAGATTATCTCAATATCAAAAGTTTTCAATCCAAAATTTCACTAATCATAAAACCACAAAGAAAAATCTATCTGTCAATTCAAGTAAATGAAGATTCAAGAGAAAAATGTTGTTATATAATTTCTCCTAGTTGCTCATTTAAAGTATCAAATATGATTTCTCGCTATAAAAACCCGTATATAATAGAAACACAGATTATCTCAATATCAAAAGTTTTCAATCCAAAATTTCACTAATCATAAAACCACAAAGAAAAATCTATCTGTCAATTCAAGAGAATGAAGATTCAAGAGTAAAATGTTGTTATATAATTTCTCCTAGTTGCTCATTTAAAGTATCAAATATGATTTCTCGCTATAAAAACCCGTATATAATAGAAACACAGATTATCTCAATATCAAAAGTTTAAAATCCAAAATTTCACTAATCATAAAACCACAAAGTAAAATCTATCTGTCAATTCAAGAGAATAAAGATTCAAGAGTAAAATGTTGTTATATAATTTCTCCTAGTTGCTCATTTAAAGTATCAAATATGATTTCTCGCTATAAAAACCCGTATATAATAGAAACACAGATTATCTCAATATCAAAAGTTTTCAATCCAAAATTTCACTAATCATAAAACCACAAAGAAAAATCTATCTGTCAATTCAAGAGAATGAAGATTCAAGAGTAATATGTTGTTATATAATTTCTCCTAGTTGCTCATTTAAAGTATCAAATATGATTTCTCGCTATAAAAACCCGTATATAATAGAAACACAGATTATCTCAATATCAAAAGTTTTCAATCCAAAATTTCACTAATCATAAAACCACAAAGAAAAATCTATCTGTCAATTCAAGAGAATGAAGATTCAAGAGTAATATGTTGTTATATAATTTCTCCTAGTTGCTCATTTAAAGTATCAAATATGATTTCTCGCTATAAAAACCCGTATATAATAGAAACACAGATTATCTCAATATCAAAAGTTTTCAATCCAAAATTTCACTAATCATAAAACCACAAAGAAAAATCTATCTGTCAATTCAAGAGAATGAAGATTCAAGAGTAAAATGTTGTTATATAATTTCTCCTAGTTGCTCATTTAAAGTATCAAATATGATTTCTCGCTATAAAAACCCGTATATAATAGAAACACAGATTATCTCAATATCAAAAGTTTTCAATCCAAAATTTCACTAATCATAAAACCACAAAGAAAAATCTATCGGTCAATTCAAGAGAATGAAGATTCAAGAGTAAAATGTTGTTATATAATTTCTCCTAGTTGCTCATTTAAAGTATCAAATATGATTTCTCGCTATAAAAACCCGTATATAATAGAAACACAGATTATCTCAATATCAAAAGTTTTCAATCCAAAATTTCACTAATCATAAAACCACAAAGAAAAATCTATCTGTCAATTCAAGTAAATGAAGATTCAAGAGTAAAATGTTGTTATATAATTTCTCCTAGTTGCTCATTTAAAGTATCAAATATGATTTCTCGCTATAAAAACCCGTATATAATAGAAACACAGATTATCTCAATATCAAAAGTTTTCAATCCAAAATTTCACTAATCATAAAACCACAAAGAAAAATCTATCTGTCAATTCAAGAGAATGAAGATTCAAGAGTAAAATGTTGTTATATAATTTCTCCTAGTTGCTCATTTAAAGTATCAAATATGATTTCTCGCTATAAAAACCCGTATATAATAGAAACACAGATTATCTCAATATCAAAAGTTTAAAATCCAAAATTTCACTAATCATAAAACCACAAAGTAAAATCTATCTGTCAATTCAAGAGAATAAAGATTCAAGAGTAAAATGTTGTTATATAATTTCTCCTAGTTGCTCATTTAAAGTATCAAATATGATTTCTCGCTATAAAAACCCGTATATAATAGAAACACAGATTATCTCAATATCAAAAGTTTTCAATCCAAAATTTCACTAATCATAAAACCACAAAGAAAAATCTATCTGTCAATTCAAGAGAATGAAGATTCAAGAGTAAAATGTTGTTATATAATTTCTCCTAGTTGCTCATTTAAAGTATCAAATATGATTTCTCGCTATAAAAACCCGTATATAATAGAAACACAGATTATCTCAATATCAAAAGTTTTCAATCCAAAATTTCACTAATCATAAAACCACAAAGAAAAATCTATCTGTCAATTCAAGAGAATGAAGATTCAAGAGTAAAATGTTGTTATATAATTTCTCCTAGTTGCTCATTTAAAGTATCAAATATGATTTCTCGCTATAAAAACCCGTATATAATAGAAACACAGATTATCTCAATATCAAAAGTTTTCAATCCAAAATTTCACTAATCATAAAACCACAAAGAAAAATCTATCTGTCAATTCAAGAGAATGAAGATTCAAGAGTAAAATGTTGTTATATAATTTCTCCTAGTTGCTCATTTAAAGTATCAAATATGATTTCTCGCTATAAAAACCCGTATATAATAGAAACACAGATTATCTCAATATCAAAAGTTTTCAATCCAAAATTTCACTAATCATAAGACCACAAAGAAAAATCTATCTGTCAATTCAAGAGAATGAAGATTCAAGAGTAAAATGTTGTTATATAATTTCTCCTAGTTGCTCATTTAAAGTATCAAATATGATTTCTCGCTATAAAAACCCGTATATAATAGAAACACAGATTATCTCAATATCAAAAGTTTTCAATCCAAAATTTCACTAATCATAAAACCACAAAGAAAAATCTATCTGTCAATTCAAGAGAATGAAGATTCAAGAGTAAAATGTTGTTATATAATTTCTCCTAGTTGCTCATTTAAAGTATCAAATATGATTTCTCGCTATAAAAACCCGTATATAATAGAAACACAGATAATCTCAATATCAAAAGTTTTCAATCCAAAATTTCACTAATCATAAAACCACAAAGAAAAATCTATCTGTCAATTCAAGAGAATGAAGATTCAAGAGTAAAATGTTGTTATATAATTTCTCCTAGTTGCTCATTTAAAGTATCAAATATGATTTCTCGCTATAAAAACCCGTATATAATAGAAACACAGATTATCTCAATATCAAAAGTTTTCAATCCAAAATTTCACTAATCATAAAACCACAAAGAAAAATCTATCTGTCAATTCAAGAGAATGAAGATTCAAGAGTAAAATGTTGTTATATAATTTCTCCTAGTTGCTCATTTAAAGTATCAAATATGATTTCTCGCTATAAAAACCCGTATATAATAGAAACACAGATTATCTCAATATCAAAAGTTTTCAATCCAAAATTTCACTAATCATAAATCCACAAAGAAAAATCTATCACTCAATTCAAGAGAATGAAGATTTAAGAGTAAAATGTTGTTATATAATTTCTCCTAGTTGCTCATTTAAAGTATCAAATATGATTTCTCGCTATAAAAACCCGTATATAATAGAAACACAGATTATCTCAATATCAAAAGTT
Organism: Sisyra nigra; assembly: GCA_958496155.1. NCBI lineage: Eukaryota > Metazoa > Arthropoda > Insecta > Neuroptera > Sisyridae > Sisyra > Sisyra nigra. The sequence continues at coordinate 17,127,057 of OY292319.1, read as the reverse complement.
TTCAATCCAAAATTTCACTAATCATAAAACCACAAAGAAAAATCTATCTGTCAATTCAAGAGAATGAAGATTCAAGAGTAATATGTTGTTATATAATTTCTCCTAGTTGCTCATTTAAAGTATCAAATATGATTTCTCGCTATAAAAACCCGTATATAATAGAAACACAGATTATCTCAATATCAAAAGTTTTCAATCCAAAATTTCACTAATCATAAAACCACAAAGAAAAATCTATCTGTCAATTCAAGAGAATGAAGATTCAAGAGTAAAATGTTGTTATATAATTTCTCCTAGTTGCTCATTTAAAGTATCAAATATGATTTCTCGCTATAAAAACCCGTATATAATAGAAACACAGATTATCTCAATATCAAAAGTTTAAAATCCAAAATTTCACTAATCATAAAACCACAAAGTAAAATCTATCTGTCAATTCAAGAGAATAAAGATTCAAGAGTAAAATGTTGTTATATAATTTCTCCTAGTTGCTCATTTAAAGTATCAAATATGATTTCTCGCTATAAAAACCCGTATATAATAGAAACACAGATTATCTCAATATCAAAAGTTTTCAATCCAAAATTTCACTAATCATAAAACCACAAAGAAAAATCTATCTGTCAATTCAAGAGAATGAAGATTCAAGAGTAAAATGTTGTTATATAATTTCTCCTAGTTGCTCATTTAAAGTATCAAATATGATTTCTCGCTATAAAAACCCGTATATAATAGAACCACAGATTATCTCAATATCAAAAGTTTTCAATCCAAAATTTCACTAATCATAAAACCACAAAGAAAAATCTATCTGTCAATTCAAGAGAATGAAGATTCAAGAGTAAAATGTTGTTATATAATTTCTCCTAGTTGCTCATTTAAAGTATCAAATATGATTTCTCGCTATAAAAACCCGTATATAATAGAAACACAGATTATCTCAATATCAAAAGTTTTCAATCCAAAATTTCACTAATCATAAAACCACAAAGAAAAATCTATCTGTCAATTCAAGAGAATGAAGATTCAAGAGTAAAATGTTGTTATATAATTTCTCCTAGTTGCTCATTTAAAGTATCAAATATGATTTCTCGCTATAAAAACCCGTATATAATAGAAACACAGATTATCTCAATATCAAAAGTTTTCAATCCAAAATTTCACTAATCATAAGACCACAAAGAAAAATCTATCTGTCAATTCAAGAGAATGAAGATTCAAGAGTAAAATGTTGTTATATAATTTCTCCTAGTTGCTCATTTAAAGTATCAAATATGATTTCTCGCTATAAAAACCCGTATATAATAGAAACACAGATTATCTCAATATCAAAAGTTTTCAATCCAAAATTTCACTAATCATAAAACCACAAAGAAAAATCTATCTGTCAATTCAAGAGAATGAAGATTCAAGAGTAAAATGTTGTTATATAATTTCTCCTAGTTGCTCATTTAAAGTATCAAATATGATTTCTCGCTATAAAAACCCGTATATAATAGAAACACAGATAATCTCAATATCAAAAGTTTTCAATCCAAAATTTCACTAATCATAAAACCACAAAGAAAAATCTATCTGTCAATTCAAGAGAATGAAGATTCAAGAGTAAAATGTTGTTATATAATTTCTCCTAGTTGCTCATTTAAAGTATCAAATATGATTTCTCGCTATAAAAACCCGTATATAATAGAAACACAGATTATCTCAATATCAAAAGTTTTCAATCCAAAATTTCACTAATCATAAAACCACAAAGAAAAATCTATCTGTCAATTCAAGAGAATGAAGATTCAAGAGTAAAATGTTGTTATATAATTTCTCCTAGTTGCTCATTTAAAGTATCAAATATGATTTCTCGCTATAAAAACCCGTATATAATAGAAACACAGATTATCTCAATATCAAAAGTTTTCAATCCAAAATTTCACTAATCATAAAACCACAAAGAAAAATCTATCTGTCAATTCAAGAGAATGAAGATTCAAGAGTAAAATGTTGTTATATAATTTCTCCTAGTTGCTCATTTAAAGTATCAAATATGATTTCTCGCTATAAAAACCCGTATATAATAGAAACACAGATTATCTCAATATCAAAAGTTTTCAATCCAAAATTTCACTAATCATAAAACCACAAAGAAAAAGCTATCTGTCAATTCAAGAGAATGAAGATTCAAGAGTAAAATGTTGTTATATAATTTCTCCTAGTTGCTCATTTAAAGTATCAAATATGATTTCTCGCTATAAAAACCCGTATATAATAGAAACACAGATTATCTCAATATCAAAAGTTTTCAATCCAAAATTTCACTAATCATAAAACCACAAAGAAAAATCTATCTGTCAATTCAAGAGAATGAAGATTCAAGAGTAAAATGTTGTTATATAATTTCTCCTAGTTGCTCATTTAAAGTATCAAATATGATTTCTCGCTATAAAAACCCGTATATAATAGAAACACAGATTATCTCAATATCAAAAGTTTTCAATCCAAAATTTCACTAATCATAAAACCACAAAGAAAAATCTATCTGTCAATTCAAGAGAATGAAGATTCAAGAGTAAAATGTTGTTATATAATTTCTCCTAGTTGCTCATTTAAAGTATCAAATATGATTTCTCGCTATAAAAACCCGTATATAATAGAAACACAGATTATCTCAATATCAAAAGTTTTCAATCCAAAATTTCACTAATCATAAAACCACAAAGAAAAATCTATCTGTCAATTCAAGAGAATGAAGATTCAAGAGTAAAATGTTGTTATATAATTTCTCCTAGTTGCTCATTTAAAGTATCAAATATGATTTCTCGCTATAAAAACCCGTATATAATAGAAACACAGATTATCTCAATATCAAAAGTTTTCAATCCAAAATTTCACTAATCATAAAACCACAAAGAAAAATCTATCTGTCAATTCAAGAGAATGAAGATTCAAGAGTAAAATGTTGTTATATAATTTCTCCTAGTTGCTCATTTAAAGTATCAAATATGATTTCTCGCTATAAAAACCCGTATATAATAGAAACACAGATTATCTCAATATCAAAAGTTTTCAATCCAAAATTTCACTAATCATAAAACCACAAAGAAAAATCTATCTGTCAATTCAAGAGAATGAAGATTCAAGAGTAAAATGTTGTTATATAATTTCTCCTAGTTGCTCATTTAAAGTATCAAATATGATTTCTCGCTATAAAAACCCGTATATAATAGAAACACAGATTATCTCAATATCAAAAGTTTTCAATCCAAAATTTCACTAATCATAAATCCACAAAGAAAAATCTATCAGCTCAATTCAAGAGAATGAAGATTTAAGAGTAAAATGTTGTTATATAATTTCTCCTAGTTGCTCATTTAAAGTATCAAATATGATTTCTCGCTATAAAAACCCGTATATAATAGAAACACAGATTATCTCAATATCAAAAGTTTTCAATCCAAAATTTCACTAATCATAAAACCACAAAGAAAAATCTATCTGTCAATTCAAGAGAATGAAGATTCAAGAGTAAAATGTTGTTATATAATTTCTCCTAGTTGCTCATTTAAAGTATCAAATATGATTTCTCGCTATAAAAACCCGTATATAATAGAAACACAGATTATCTCAATATCAAAAGTTTTCAATCCAAAATTTCACTAATCATAAAACCACAAAGAAAAATCTATCTGTCAATTCAAGAGAATGAAGATTCAAGAGTAAAATGTTGTTATATAATTTCTCCTAGTTGCTCATTTAAAGTATCAAATATGATTTCTCGCTATAAAAACCCGTATATAATAGAAACACAGATTATCTCAATATCAAAAGTTTTCAATCCAAAATTTCACTAATCATAAAACCACAAAGAAAAATCTATCTGTCAATTCAAGAGAATGAAGATTCAAGAGTAAAATGTTGTTATATAATTTCTCCTAGTTGCTCATTTAAAGTATCAAATATGATTTCTCGCTATAAAAACCCGTATATAATAGAAACACAGATTATCTCAATATCAAAAGTTTTCAATCCAAAATTTCACTAATCATAAAACCACAAAGAAAAATCTATCTGTCAATTCAAGAGAATGAAGATTCAAGAGTAAAATGTTGTTATATAATTTCTCCTAGTTGCTCATTTAAAGTATCAAATATGATTTCTCGCTATAAAAACCCGTATATAATAGAAACACAGATTATCTCAATATCAAAAGTTTTCAATCCAAAATTTCACTAATCATAAAACCACAAAGAAAAATCTATTTGTCAATTCAAGAGAATGAAGATTCAAGAGTAAAATGTTGTTATATAATTTCTCCTAGTTGCTCATTTAAAGTATCAAATATGATTTCTCGCTATAAAAACCCGTATATAATAGAAACACAGATTATCTCAATATCAAAAGTTTTCAATCCAAAATTTCACTAATCATAAAACCACAAAGAAAAATCTATCTGTCAATTCAAGAGAATGAAGATTCAAGAGTAAAATGTTGTTATATAATTTCTCCTAGTTGCTCATTTAAAGTATCAAATATGATTTCTCGCTATAAAAACCCGTATATAATAGAAACACAGATTATCTCAATATCAAAAGTTTTCAATCCAAAATTTCACTAATCATAAAACCACAAAGAAAAATCTATCTGTCAATTCAAGAGAATGAAGATTCAAGAGTAAAATGTTGTTATATAATTTCTCCTAGTTGCTCATTTAAAGTATCAAATATGATTTCTCGCTATAAAAACCCGTATATAATAGAAACACAGATTATCTCAATATCAAAAGTTTTCAATCCAAAATTTCACTAATCATAAAACCACAAAGAAAAATCTATTTGTCAATTCAAGAGAATGAAGATTCAAGAGTAAAATGTTGTTATATAATTTCTCCTAGTTGCTCATTTAAAGTATCAAATATGATTTCTCGCTATAAAAACCCGTATATAATAGAAACACAGATTATCTCAATATCAAAAGTTTTCAATCCAAAATTTCACTAATCATAAAACCACAAAGAAAAATCTATCGGTCAATTCAAGAGAATGAAGATTCAAGAGTAATATGTTGTTATATAATTTCTCCTAGTTGCTCATTTAAAGTATCAAATATGATTTCTCGCTATAAAAACCCGTATATAATAGAAACACAGATTATCTCAATATCAAAAGTTTTCAATCCAAAATTTCACTAATCATAAAACCACAAAGAAAAATCTATCTGTCAATTCAAGAGAATGAAGATTCAAGAGTAAAATGTTGTTATATAATTTCTCCTAGTTGCTCATTTAAAGTATCAAATATGATTTCTCGCTATAAAAACCCGTATATAATAGAAACACAGATTATCTCAATATCAAAAGTTTTCAATCCAAAATTTCACTAATCATAAAACCACAAAGAAAAATCTATTTGTCAATTCAAGAGAATGAAGATTCAAGAGTAAAATGTTGTTATATAATTTCTCCTAGTTGCTCATTTAAAGTATCAAATATGATTTCTCGCTATAAAAACCCGTATATAATAGAAACACAGATTATCTCAATATCAAAAGTTTTCAATCCAAAATTTCACTAATCATAAAACCACAAAGAAAAATCTATCTGTCAATTCAAGAGAATGAAGATTCAAGAGTAAAATGTTGTTATATAATTTCTCCTAGTTGCTCATTTAAAGTATCAAATATGATTTCTCGCTATAAAAACCCGTATATAATAGAAACACAGATTATCTCAATATCAAAAGTTTTCAATCCAAAATTTCACTAATCATAAAACCACAAAGAAAAATCTATCTGTCAATTCAAGAGAATGAAGATTCAAGAGTAAAATGTTGTTATATAATTTCTCCTAGTTGCTCATTTAAAGTATCAAATATGATTTCTCGCTATAAAAACCCGTATATAATAGAAACACAGATTATCTCAATATCAAAAGTTTTCAATCCAAAATTTCACTAATCATAAAACCACAAAGAAAAATCTATCTGTCAATTCAAGAGAATGAAGATTCAAGAGTAAAATGTTGTTATATAATTTCTCCTAGTTGCTCATTTAAAGTATCAAATATGATTTCTCGCTATAAAAACCCGTATATAATAGAAACACAGATTATCTCAATATCAAAAGTTTTCAATCCAAAATTTCACTAATCATAAATCCACAAAGAAAAATCTATCACTCAATTCAAGAGAATGAAGATTTAAGAGTAAAATGATGTTATATAATTTCTCCTAGTTGCTCATTTAAAGTATCAAATATGATTTCTCGCTATAAAAACCCGTATATAATAGAAACACAGATTATCTCAATATCAAAAGTTTTCAATCCAAAATTTCACTAATCATAAAACCACAAAGAAAAATCTATCTGTCAATTCAAGAGAATGAAGATTCAAGAGTAATATGTTGTTATATAATTTCTCCTAGTTGCTCATTTAAAGTATCAAATATGATTTCTCGCTATAAAAACCCGTATATAATAGAAACACAGATTATCTCAATATCAAAAGTTTTCAATCCAAAATTTCACTAATCATAAAACCACAAAGAAAAATCTATCTGTCAATTCAAGAGAATGAAGATTCAAGAGTAAAATGTTGTTATATAATTTCTCCTAGTTGCTCATTTAAAGTATCAAATATGATTTCTCGCTATAAAAACCCGTATATAATAGAAACACAGATTATCTCAATATCAAAAGTTTTCAATCCAAAATTTCACTAATCATAAAACCACAAAGAAAAATCTATTTGTCAATTCAAGAGAATGAAGATTCAAGAGTAAAATGTTGTTATATAATTTCTCCTAGTTGCTCATTTAAAGTATCAAATATGATTTCTCGCTATAAAAACCCGTATATAATAGAAACACAGATTATCTCAATATCAAAAGTTTTCAATCCAAAATTTCACTAATCATAAAACCACAAAGAAAAATCTATTTGTCAATTCAAGAGAATGAAGATTCAAGAGTAAAATGTTGTTATATAATTTCTCCTAGTTGCTCATTTAAAGTATCAAATATGATTTCTCGCTATAAAAACCCGTATATAATAGAAACACAGATTATCTCAATATCAAAAGTTTTCAATCCAAAATTTCACTAATCATAAAACCACAAAGAAAAATCTATTTGTCAATTCAAGAGAATGAAGATTCAAGAGTAAAATGTTGTTATATAATTTCTCCTAGTTGCTCATTTAAAGTATCAAATATGATTTCTCGCTATAAAAACCCGTATATAATAGAAACACAGATTATCTCAATATCAAAAGTTTTCAATCCAAAATTTCACTAATCATAAAACCACAAAGAAAAATCTATCTGTCAATTCAAGAGAATGAAGATTCAAGAGTAAAATGTTGTTATATAATTTCTCCTAGTTGCTCATTTAAAGTATCAAATATGATTTCTCGCTATAAAAACCCGTATATAATAGAAACACAGATTATCTCAATATCAAAAGTTTTCAATCCAAAATTTCACTAATCATAAAACCACAAAGAAAAATCTATTTGTCAATTCAAGAGAATGAAGATTCAAGAGTAAAATGTTGTTATATAATTTCTCCTAGTTGCTCATTTAAAGTATCAAATATGATTTCTCGCTATAAAAACCCGTATATAATAGAAACACAGATTATCTCAATATCAAAAGTTTTCAATCCAAAATTTCACTAATCATAAAACCACAAAGAAAAATCTATTTGTCAATTCAAGAGAATAAAGATTCAAGAGTAAAATGTTGTTATATAATTTCTCCTAGTTGCTCATTTAAAGTATCAAATATGATTTCTCGCTATAAAAACCCGTATATAATAGAAACACAGATTATCTCAATATCAAAAGTTTTCAATCCAAAATTTCACTAATCATAAAACCACAAAGAAAAATCTATTTGTCAATTCAAGAGAATGAAGATTCAAGAGTAAAATGTTGTTATATAATTTCTCCTAGTTGCTCATTTAAAGTATCAAATATGATTTCTCGCTATAAAAACCCGTATATAATAGAAACACAGATTATCTCAATATCAAAAGTTTTCAATCCAAAATTTCACTAATCATAAAACCACAAAGAAAAATCTATTTGTCAATTCAAGAGAATGAAGATTCAAGAGTAAAATGTTGTTATATAATTTCTCCTAGTTGCTCATTTAAAGTATCAAATATGATTTCTCGCTATAAAAACCCGTATATAATAGAAACACAGATTATCTCAATATCAAAAGTTTTCAATCCAAAATTTCACTAATCATAAAACCACAAAGAAAAATCTATCTGTCAATTCAAGAGAATGAAGATTCAAGAGTAAAATGTTGTTATATAATTTCTCCTAGTTGCTCATTTAAAGTATCAAATATGATTTCTCGCTATAAAAACCCGTATATAATAGAAACACAGATTATCTCAATATCAAAAGTTTTCAATCCAAAATTTCACTAATCATAAAACCACAAAGAAAAATCTATCTGTCAATTCAAGAGAATGAAGATTCAAGAGTAAAATGTTGTTATATAATTTCTCCTAGTTGCTCATTTAAAGTATCAAATATGATTTCTCGCTATAAAAACCCGTATATAATAGAAACACAGATTATCTCAATATCAAAAGTTTTCAATCCAAAATTTCACTAATCATAAAACCACAAAGAAAAATCTATCTGTCAATTCAAGAGAATGAAGATTCAAGAGTAAAATAATGTTATATAATTTCTCCTAGTTGCTCATTTAAAGTATCAAATATGATTTCTCGCTATAAAACCCGTATATAATAGAAACACAGATTATCTCAATATCAAAAGTTTTCAATCCAAAATTTCACTAATCATAAAACCACAAAGAAAAATCTATCTGTCAATTCAAGAGAATGAAGATTCAAGAGTAAAATGTTGTTATATAATTTCTCCTAGTTGCTCATTTAAAGTATCAAATATGATTTCTCGCTATAAAAACCCGTATATAATAGAAACACAGATTATCTCAATATCAAAAGTTTTCAATCCAAAATTTCACTAATCATAAATCCACAAAGAAAAATCTATCACTCAATTCAAGAGAATGAAGATTTAAGAGTAAAATGTTGTTATATAATTTCTCCTAGTTGCTCATTTAAAGTATCAAATATGATTTCTCGCTATAAAAACCCGTATATAATAGAAACACAGATTATCTCAATATCAAAAGTTTTCAATCCAAAATTTCACTAATCATAAAACCACAAAGAAAAATCTATCTGTCAATTCAAGAGAATGAAGATTCAAGAGTAATATGTTGTTATATAATTTCTCCTAGTTGCTCATTTAAAGTATCAAATATGATTTCTCGCTAAAAAAACCCGTATATAATAGAAACACAGATTATCTCAATATCAAAAGTTTTCAATCCAAAATTTCACTAATCATAAATCCACAAAGAAAAATCTATCTGTCAATTCAAGAGAATGAAGATTCAAGAGTACAATGTTGTTATATAATTTCTCCTAGTTGCTCATTTAAAGTATCAAATATGATTTCTCGCTATAAAAACCCGTATATAATAGAAACACAGATTATCTCAATATCAAAAGTTTTCAATCCAAAATTTCACTAATCATAAAACCACAAAGAAAAATCTATCTGTCAATTCAAGAGAATGAAGATTTAAGAGTAAAATGTTGTTATATAATTTCTCCTAGTTGCTCATTTAAAGTATCAAATATGATTTCTCGCTATAAAAACCCGTATATAATAGAAACACAGATTATCTCAATATCAAAAGTTTTCAATCCAAAATTTCACTAATCATAAAACCGCAAAGAAAAATCTATCTGTCAATTCAAGAGAATGAAGATTCAAGAGTAAAATGTTGGTATATAATTTCTCCTAGTTGCTCATTTAAAGTATCAAATATGATTTCTCGCTATAAAAACCCGTATATAATAGAAACACAGATTATCTCAATATCAAAAGTTTTCAATCCAAAATTTCACTAATCATAAAACCACAAAGAAAAATCTATCTGTCAATTCAAGAGAATGAAGATTCAAGAGTAAAATGTTGTTATATAATTTCTCCTAGTTGCTCATTTAAAGTATCAAATATGATTTCTCGCTATAAAAACCCGTATATAATAGAAACACAGATTATCTCAATATCAAAAGTTTTCAATCCAAAATTTCACTAATCATAAAACCACAAAGAAAAATCTATCTGTCAATTCAAGAGAATGAAGATTCAAGAGTAAAATGTTGTTATATAATTTCTCCTAGTTGCTCATTTAAAGTATCAAATATGATTTCTCGCTATAAAAACCCGTATATAATAGAAACACAGATTATCTCAATATCAAAAGTTTTCAATCCAAAATTTCACTAATCATAAAACCACAAAGAAAAATCTATCTGTCAATTCAAGAGAATGAAGATTCAAGAGTAAAATGTTGTTATATAATTTCTCCTAGTTGCTCATTTAAAGTATCAAATATGATTTCTCGCTATAAAAACCCGTATATAATAGAAACACAGATTATCTCAATATCAAAAGTTTTCAATCCAAAATTTCACTAATCATAAAACCACAAAGAAAAATCTATCTGTCAATTCAAGAGAATGAAGATTCAAGAGTAAAATGTTGTTATATAATTTCTCCTAGTTGCTCATTTAAAGTATCAAATATGATTTCTCGCTATAAAAACCCGTATATAATAGAAACACAGATTATCTCAATATCAAAAGTTTTCAATCCAAAATTTCACTAATCATAAATCCACAAAGAAAAATCTATCACTCAATTCAAGAGAATGAAGATTCAAGAGTAAAATGTTGTTATATAATTTCTCCTAGTTGCTCATTTAAAGTATCAAATATGATTTCTCGCTATAAAAACCCGTATATAATAGAAACACAGATTATCTCAATATCAAAAGTTTTCAATCCAAAATTTCACTAATCATAAAACCACAAAGAAAAATCTATCTGTCAATTCAAGAGAATGAAGATTCAAGAGTAAAATGTTGTTATATAATTTCTCCTAGTTGCTCATTTAAAGTATCAAATATGATTTCTCGCTATAAAAACCCGTATATAATAGAAACACAGATTATCTCAATATCAAAAGTTTTCAATCCAAAATTTCACTAATCATAAATCCACAAAGAAAAATCTATCACTCAATTCAAGAGAATGAAGATTTAAGAGTAAAATGTTGTTATATAATTTCTCCTAGTTGCTCATTTAAAGTATCAAATATGATTTCTCGCTATAAAAACCCGTATATAATAGAAACACAGATTATCTCAATATCAAAAGTTTTCAATCCAAAATTTCACTAATCATAAAACCACAAAGAAAAATCTATCTGTCAATTCAAGAGAATTAAGATTCAAGAGTAAAATGTTGTTATATAATTTCTCCTAGTTGCTCATTTAAAGTATCAAATATGATTTCTCGCTATAAAAACCCGTATATAATAGAAACACAGATTATCTCAATATCAAAAGTTTTCAATCCAAAATTTCACTAATCATAAAACCACAAAGAAAAATCTATTTGTCAATTCAAGAGAATGAAGATTCAAGAGTAAAATGTTGTTATATAATTTCTCCTAGTTGCTCATTTAAAGTATCAAATATGATTTCTCGCTATAAAAACCCGTATATAATAGAAACACAGATTATCTCAATATCAAAAGTTTTCAATCCAAAATTTCACTAATCATAAAACCACAAAGAAAAATCTATCTGTCAATTCAAGAGAATGAAGATTCAAGAGTAAAATGTTGTTATATAATTTCTCCTAGTTGCTCATTTAAAGTATCAAAAATGATTTCTCGCTAAAAAAACCCGTATATAATAGAAACACAGATTATCTCAATATCAAAAGTTTTCAATCCAAAATTTCACTAATCATAAATCCACAAAGAAAAATCTATCTGTCAATTCAAGAGAATAAAGATTCAAGAGTAAAATGTTGTTATATAATTTCTCCTAGTTGCTCATTTAAAGTATCAGATATGATTTCTCGCTATAAAAACCCGTATATAATAGAAACACAGATTATCTCAATATCAAAAGTTTTCAATCCAAAATTTCACTTATCATAAAACCACAAAGAAAAATCTATCTGTCAATTCAAGAGAATGAAGATTTAAGAGTAAAATGTTGTTATATAATTTCTCCTAGTTGCTCATTTAAAGTATCAAATATGATTTCTCGCTATAAAAACCCGTATATAATAGAAACACAGATTATCTCAATGTCAAAAGTTTTCAATCCAAAATTTCACTAATCATAAAACCACAAAGAAAAATCTATCTGTCAATTCAAGAGAATGAAGATTCAAGAGTAAAATGTTGTTATATAATTTCTCCTAGTTGCTCATTTAAAGTATCAAATATGATTTCTCGCTATAAAAACCCGTATATAATAGAAACACAGATTATCTCAATATCAAAAGTTTTCAATCCAAAATTTCACTAATCATAAAACCACAAAGAAAAATCTATCTGTCAATTCAAGAGAATGAAGATTCAAGAGTAAAATGTTGTTATATAATTTCTCCTAGTTGCTCATTTAAAGTATCAAATATGATTTCTCGCTATAAAAACCCGTATATAATAGAAACACAGATTATCTCAATATCAAAAGTTTTCAATCCAAAATTTCACTAATCATAAAACCACAAAGAAAAATCTATCTGTCAATTCAAGAGAATGAAGATTCAAGAGTAAAATGTTGTTATATAATTTCTCCTAGTTGCTCATTTAAAGTATCAAATATGATTTCTCGCTATAAAAACCCGTATATAATAGAAACACAGATTATCTCAATATCAAAAGTTTTCAATCCAAAATTTCACTAATCATAAAACCACAAAGAAAAATCTATCTGTCAATTCAAGAGAATGAAGATTCAAGAGTAAAATGTTGTTATATAATTTCTCCTAGTTGCTCATTTAAAGTATCAAATATGATTTCTCGCTATAAAAACCCGTATATAATAGAAACACAGATTATCTCAATATCAAAAGTTTTCAATCCAAAATTTCACTAATCATAAAACCACAAAGAAAAATCTATCTGTCAATTCAAGAGAATGAAGAATAAAGAGTAAAATGTTGTTATATAATTTCTCCTAGTTGCTCATTTAAAGTATCAAATATGATTTCTCGCTATAAAAACCCGTATATAATAGAAACACAGATTATCTCAATATCAAAAGTTTTCAATCCAAAATTTCACTAATCATAAAACCACAAAGAAAAATCTATCTGTCAATTCAAGAGAATGAAGATTCAAGAGTAAAATGTTGTTATATAATTTCTCCTAGTTGCTCATTTAAAGTATCAAATATGATTTCTCGCTATAAAAACCCGTATATAATAGAAACACAGATTATCTCAATATCAAAAGTTTTCAATCCAAAATTTCACTAATCATAAAACCACAAAGAAAAATCTATCTGTCAATTCAAGAGAATGAAGATTCAAGAGTAAAATGTTGTTATATAATTTCTCCTAGTTGCTCATTTAAAGTATCAAATATGATTTCTCGCTATAAAAACCCGTATATAATAGAAACACAGATTATCTCAATATCAAAAGTTTTCAATCCAAAATTTCACTAATCATAAAACCACAAAGAAAAATCTATCTGTCAATTCAAGAGAATGAAGAATAAAGAGTAAAATGTTGTTATATAATTTCTCCTAGTTGCTCATTTAAAGTATCAAATATGATTTCTCGCTATAAAAACCCGTATATAATAGAAACACAGATTATCTCAATATCAAAAGTTTTCAATCCAAAATTTCACTAATCATAAATCCACAAAGAAAAATCTATCACTCAATTCAAGAGAATGAAGATTTAAGAGTAAAATGTTGTTATATAATTTCTCCTAGTTGCTCATTTAAAGTATCAAATATGATTTCTCGCTATAAAAACCCGTATATAATAGAAACACAGATTATCTCAATATCAAAAGTTTTTAATCCAAAATTTCACTAATCATAAAACCACAAAGAAAAATCTATCCGTCAATTCAAGAGAATAAATATTCAAGAGTAATATGTTGTTATATAATTTCTCCTAGTTGCTCATTTAAAGTATCAAATATGATTTCTCGCTATAAAAACCCGTATATAATAGAAACACAGATTATCTCAATATCAAAAGTTTTCAATCCAAAATTTCACTAATCATAAAACCACAAAGAAAAATCTATCTGTCAATTCAAGAGAATGAAGATTCAAGAGTAAAATGTTGTTATATAATTTCTCCTAGTTGCTCATTTAAAGTATCAAATATGATTTCTCGCTATAAAAACCCGTATATAATAGAAACACAGATTATCTCAATATCAAAAGTTTTCAATCCAAAATTTCACTAATCATAAAACCACAAAGAAAAATCTATCTGTCAATTCAAGAGAATGAAGATTCAAGAGTAAAATGTTGTTATATAATTTCTCCTAGTTGCTCATTTAAAGTATCAAATATGATTTCTCGCTATAAAAACCCGTATATAATAGAAACACAGATTATCTCAATATCAAAAGTTTTCAATCCAAAATTTCACTAATCATAAAACCACAAAGAAAAATCTATTTGTCAATTCAAGAGAATGAAGATTCAAGAGTAAAATGTTGTTATATAATTTCTCCTAGTTGCTCATTTAAAGTATCAAATATGATTTCTCGCTATAAAAACCCGTATATAATAGAAACACAGATTATCTCAATATCAAAAGTTTTCAATCCAAAATTTCACTAATCATAAATCCACAAAGAAAAATCTATCACATAATTCAAGAGAATGAAGATTTAAGAGTAAAATGTTGTTATATAATTTCTCCTAGTTGCTCATTTAAAGTATCAAATATGATTTCTCGCTATAAAAACCCGTATATAATAGAAACACAGATTATCTCAATATCAAAAGTTTTCAATCCAAAATTTCACTAATCATAAAACCACAAAGAAAAATCTATCTGTCAATTCAAGAGAATGAAGATTCAAGAGTAATATGTTGTTATATAATTTCTCCTAGTTGCTCATTTAAAGTATCAAATATGATTTCTCGCTATAAAAACCCGTATATAATAGAAACACAGATTATCTCAATATCAAAAGTCTTCAATCCAAAATTTCACTAATCATAAAACCACAAAGAAAAATCTATCTGTCAATTCAAGAGAATGAAGATTCAAGAGTAAATTGTTGTTATATAATTTCTCCTAGTTGCTCATTTAAAGTATCAAATATGATTTCTCGCTATAAAAACCCGTATATAATAGAAACACAGATTATCTCAATATCAAAAGTTTTCAATCCAAAATTTCACTAATCATAAAACCACAAAGAAAAATCTATTTGTCAATTCAAGAGAATGAAGATTCAAGAGTAAAATGTTGTTATATAATTTCTCCTAGTTGCTCATTTAAAGTATCAAATATGATTTCTCGCTATAAAAACCCGTATATAATAGAAACACAGATTATCTCAATATCAAAAGTTTTCAATCCAAAATTTCACTAATCATAAAACCACAAAGAAAAATCTATCTGTCAATTCAAGAGAATGAAGATTCAAGAGTAAAATGTTGTTATATAATTTCTCCTAGTTGCTCATTTAAAGTATCAAATATGATTTCTCGCTATAAAAACCCGTATATAATAGAAACACAGATTATCTCAATATCAAAAGTTTTCAATCCAAAATTTCACTAATCATAAAACCACAAAGAAAAATCTATCTGTCAATTCAAGAGAATGAAGATTCAAGAGTAAAATGTTGTTATATAATTTCTCCTAGTTGCTCATTTAAAGTATCAAATATGATTTCTCGCTATAAAAACCCGTATATAATAGAAACACAGATTATCTCAATATCAAAAGTTTTCAATCCAAAATTTCACTAATCACAAAACCACAAAGAAAAATCTATGTGTCAATTCAAGAGAATGAAGATTCAAGAGTAAAATGTTGTTATATAATTTCTCCTAGTTGCTCATT
This sequence comes from Sisyra nigra, assembly GCA_958496155.1. NCBI lineage: Eukaryota > Metazoa > Arthropoda > Insecta > Neuroptera > Sisyridae > Sisyra > Sisyra nigra. Next base: position 17,111,089 of record OY292319.1, on the reverse strand, counting down.
TAAAGTATCAAATATGATTTCTCGCTATAAAAACCCGTATATAATAGAAACACAGATTATCTCAATATCAAAAGTTTTCAAGCCAAAATTTCACTAATCATAAAACCACAAAGAAAAATCTATCTGTCAATTCAAGAGAATTAAGATTCAAGAGTAAAATGTTGTTATATAATTTCTCCTAGTTGCTCATTTAAAGTATCAAATATGATTTCTCGCTATAAAAACCCGTATATAATAGAAACACAGATTATCTCAATATCAAAAGTTTTCAATCCAAAATTTCACTAATCATAAAACCACAAAGAAAAATCTATCTGTCAATTCAAGAGAATGAAGATTCAAGAGTAAAATGTTGTTATATAATTTCTCCTAGTTGCTCATTTAAAGTATCAAATATGATTTCTCGCTATAAAAACCCGTATATAATAGAAACACAGATTATCTCAATATCAAAAGTTTTCAATCCAAAATTTCACTAATCATAAAACCACAAAGAAAAATCTATCTGTCAATTCAAGAGAATGAAGATTCAAGAGTAAAATGTTGTTATATAATTTCTCCTAGTTGCTCATTTAAAGTATCAAATATGATTTCTCGCTATAAAAACCCGTATATAATAGAAACACAGATTATCTCAATATCAAAAGTTTTCAATCCAAAATTTCACTAATCATAAATCCACAAAGAAAAATCTATCACTCAATTCAAGAGAATGAAGATTTAAGAGTAAAATGTTGTTATATAATTTCTCCTAGTTGCTCATTTAAAGTATCAAATATGATTTCTCGCTATAAAAACCCGTATATAATAGAAACACAGATTATCTCAATATCAAAAGTTTTCAATTCAAAATTTCACAAATCATAAAACCACAAAGAAAAATCTATCTGTCAATTCAAGAGAATGAAGATTCAAGAGTAATATGTTGTTATATAATTTCTCCTAGTTGCTCATTTAAAGTATCAAATATGATTTCTCGCTATAAAAACCCGTATATAATAGAAACACAGATTATCTCAATATCAAAAGTTTTCAATCCAAAATTTCACTAATCATAAAACCACAAAGAAAAATCTATTTGTCAATTCAAGAGAATGAAGATTCAAGAGTAAAATGTTGTTATATAATTTCTCCTAGTTGCTCATTTAAAGTATCAAATATGATTTCTCGCTATAAAAACCCGTATATAATAGAAACACAGATTATCTCAATATCAAAAGTTTTCAATCCAAAATTTCACTAATCATAAAACCACAAAGAAAAATCTATCTGTCAATTCAAGAGAATGAAGATTCAAGAGTAAAATGTTGTTATATAATTTCTCCTAGTTGCTCATTTAAAGTATCAAATATGATTTCTCGCTATAAAAACCCGTATATAATAGAAACACAGATTATCTCAATATCAAAAGTTTTCAATCCAAAATTTCACTAATCATAAAACCACAAAGAAAAATCTATCTGTCAATTCAAGAGAATGAAGATTCAAGAGTAAAATGTTGTTATATAATTTCTCCTAGTTGCTCATTTAAAGTATCAAATATGATTTCTCGCTATAAAAACCCGTATATAATAGAAACACAGATTATCTCAATATCAAAAGTTTTCAATCCAAAATTTCACTAATCATAAAACCACAAAGAAAAATCTATCTGTCAATTCAAGAGAATGAAGATTCAAGAGTAATATGTTGTTATATAATTTCTCCTAGTTGCTCATTTAAAGTATCAAATATGATTTCTCGCTATAAAAACCCGTATATAATAGAAACACAGATTATCTCAATATCAAAAGTTTTCAATCCAAAATTTCACTAATCATAAAACCACAAAGAAAAATCTATTTGTCAATTCAAGAGAATGAAGATTCAAGAGTAAAATGTTGTTATATAATTTCTCCTAGTTGCTCATTTAAAGTATCAAATATGATTTCTCGCTATAAAAACCCGTATATAATAGAAACACAGATTATCTCAATATCAAAAGTTTTCAATCCAAAATTTCACTAATCATAAAACCACAAAGAAAAATCTATCTGTCAATTCAAGAGAATGAAGATTCAAGAGTAAAATGTTGTTATATAATTTCTCCTAGTTGCTCATTTAAAGTATCAAATATGATTTCTCGCTATAAAAACCCGTATATAATAGAAACACAGATTATCTCAATATCAAAAGTTTTCAATCCAAAATTTCACTAATCATAAAACCACAAAGAAAAATCTATCTGTCAATTCAAGAGAATGAAGATTCAAGAGTAAAATGTTGTTATATAATTTCTCCTAGTTGCTCATTTAAAGTATCAAATATGATTTCTCGCTATAAAAACCCGTATATAATAGAAACACAGATTATCTCAATATCAAAAGTTTTCAATCCAAAATTTCACTAATCATAAAACCACAAAGAAAAATCTATCTGTCAATTCAAGAGAATGAAGATTCAAGAGTAAAATGTTGTTATATAATTTCTCCTAGTTGCTCATTTAAAGTATCAAATATGATTTCTCGCTATAAAAACCCGTATATAATAGAAACACAGATTATCTCAATATCAAAAGTTTTCAATTCAAAATTTCACAAATCATAAAACCACAAAGAAAAATCTATCTGTCAATTCAAGAGAATGAAGATTCAAGAGTAATATGTTGTTATATAATTTCTCCTAGTTGCTCATTTAAAGTATCAAATATGATTTCTCGCTATAAAAACCCGTATATAATAGAAACACAGATTATCTCAATATCAAAAGTTTTCAATCCAAAATTTCACTAATCATAAAACCACAAAGAAAAATCTATTTGTCAATTCAAGAGAATGAAGATTCAAGAGTAAAATGTTGTTATATAATTTCTCCTAGTTGCTCATTTAAAGTATCAAATATGATTTCTCGCTATAAAAACCCGTATATAATAGAAACACAGATTATCTCAATATCAAAAGTTTTCAATCCAAAATTTCACTAATCATAAAACCACAAAGAAAAATCTATCTGTCAATTCAAGAGAATGAAGATTCAAGAGTAAAATGTTGTTATATAATTTCTCCTAGTTGCTCATTTAAAGTATCAAATATGATTTCTCGCTATAAAAACCCGTATATAATAGAAACACAGATTATCTCAATATCAAAAGTTTTCAATCCAAAATTTCACTAATCATAAAACCACAAAGAAAAATCTATCTGTCAATTCAAGAGAATGAAGATTCAAGAGTAAAATGTTGTTATATAATTTCTCCTAGTTGCTCATTTAAAGTATCAAATATGATTTCTCGCTATAAAAACCCGTATATAATAGAAACACAGATTATCTCAATATCAAAAGTTTTCAATCCAAAATTTCACTAATCATAAAACCACAAAGAAAAATCTATCTGTCAATTCAAGAGAATGAAGATTCAAGAGTAATATGTTGTTATATAATTTCTCCTAGTTGCTCATTTAAAGTATCAAATATGATTTCTCGCTATAAAAACCCGTATATAATAGAAACACAGATTATCTCAATATCAAAAGTTTTCAATCCAAAATTTCACTAATCATAAAACCACAAAGAAAAATCTATTTGTCAATTCAAGAGAATGAAGATTCAAGAGTAAAATGTTGTTATATAATTTCTCCTAGTTGCTCATTTAAAGTATCAAATATGATTTCTCGCTATAAAAACCCGTATATAATAGAAACACAGATTATCTCAATATCAAAAGTTTTCAATCCAAAATTTCACTAATCATAAAACCACAAAGAAAAATCTATCTGTCAATTCAAGAGAATGAAGATTCAAGAGTAAAATGTTGTTATATAATTTCTCCTAGTTGCTCATTTAAAGTATCAAATATGATTTCTCGCTATAAAAACCCGTATATAATAGAAACACAGATTATCTCAATATCAAAAGTTTTCAATCCAAAATTTCACTAATCATAAAACCACAAAGAAAAATCTATCTGTCAATTCAAGAGAATGAAGATTCAAGAGTAAAATGTTGTTATATAATTTCTCCTAGTTGCTCATTTAAAGTATCAAATATGATTTCTCGCTATAAAAACCCGTATATAATAGAAACACAGATTATCTCAATATCAAAAGTTTTCAATCCAAAATTTCACTAATCATAAAACCACAAAGAAAAATCTATCTGTCAATTCAAGAGAATGAAGATTCAAGAGTAAAATGTTGTTATATAATTTCTCCTAGTTGCTCATTTAAAGTATCAAATATGATTTCTCGCTATAAAAACCCGTATATAATAGAAACACAGATTATCTCAATATCAAAAGTTTTCAATCCAAAATTTCACTAATCATAAAACCACAAAGAAAAATCTATCTGTCAATTCAAGAGAATGAAGATTCAAGAGTAAAATGTTGTTATATAATTTCTCCTAGTTGCTCATTTAAAGTATCAAATATGATTTCTCGCTATAAAAACCCGTATATAATAGAAACACAGATTATCTCAATATCAAAAGTTTTCAATCCAAAATTTCACTAATCATAAAACCACAAAGAAAAATCTATCTGTCAATTCAAGAGAATGAAGATTCAAGAGTAAAATGTTGTTATATAATTTCTCCTAGTTGCTCATTTAAAGTATCAAATATGATTTCTCGCTATAAAAACCCGTATATAATAGAAACACAGATTATCTCAATATCAAAAGTTTTCAATCCAAAATTTCACTAATCATAAAACCACAAAGAAAAATCTATTTGTCAATTCAAGAGAATGAAGATTCAGGAGTAAAATGTTGTTTTATAATTTCTCCTAGTTGCTCATTTAAAGTATCAAATATGATTTCTCGCTATAAAAACCCGTATATAATAGAAACACAGATTATCTCAATATCAAAAGTTTTCAATCCAAAATTTCACTAATCATAAATCCACAAAGAAAAATCTATCACTCAATTCAAGAGAATGAAGATTTAAGAGTAAAATGTTGTTATATAATTTCTCCTAGTTGCTCATTTAAAGTATCAAATATGATTTCTCGCTATAAAAACCCGTATATAATAGAAACACAGATTATCTCAATATCAAAAGTTTTCAATCCAAAATTTCACTAATCATAAAACCACAAAGAAAAATCTATCTGTCAATTCAAGAGAATGAAGATTCAAGAGTAAAATGTTGTTATATAATTTCTCCTAGTTGCTCATTTAAAGTATCAAATATGATTTCTCGCTATAAAAACCCGTATATAATAGAAACACAGATTATCTCAATATCAAAAGTTTTCAATCCAAAATTTCACTAATCATAAAACCACAAAGAAAAATCTATCTGTCAATTCAAGAGAATGAAGATTCAAGAGTAAAATGTTGTTATATAATTTCTCCTAGTTGCTCATTTAAAGTATCAAATATGATTTCTCGCTATAAAAACCCGTATATAATAGAAACACAGATTATCTCAATATCAAAAGTTTTCAATCCAAAATTTCACTAATCATAAAACCACAAAGAAAAATCTATTTGTCAATTCAAGAGAATGAAGATTCAGGAGTAACATGTTGTTTTATAATTTCTCCTAGTTGCTCATTTAAAGTATCAAATATGATTTCTCGCTATAAAAACCCGTATATAATAGAAACACAGATTATCTCAATATCAAAAGTTTTCAATCCAAAATTTCACTAATCATAAAACCACAAAGAAAAATCTATCTGTCAATTCAAGAGAATGAAGATTCAAGAGTAAAATGTTGTTATATAATTTCTCCTAGTTGCTCATTTAAAGTATCAAATATGATTTCTCGCTATAAAAACCCGTATATAATAGAAACACAGATTATCTCAATATCAAAAGTTTTCAATCCAAAATTTCACTAATCATAAAACCACAAAGAAAAATCTATCTGTCAATTCAAGAGAATGAAGATTCAAGAGTAAAATGTTGTTATATAATTTCTCCTAGTTGCTCATTTAAAGTATCAAATATGATTTCTCGCTATAAAAACCCGTATATAATAGAAACACAGATTATCTCAATATCAAAAGTTTTCAATCCAAAATTTCACTAATCATAAAACCACAAAGAAAAATCTATCTGTCAATTCAAGAGAATGAAGATTCAAGAGTAAAATGTTGTTATATAATTTCTCCTAGTTGCTCATTTAAAGTATCAAATATGATTTCTCGCTATAAAAACCCGTATATAATAGAAACACAGATTATCTCAATATCAAAAGTTTTCAATCCAAAATTTCACTAATCATAAAACCACAAAGAAAAATCTATCTGTCAATTCAAGAGAATGAAGATTCAAGAGTAAAATGTTGTTATATAATTTCTCCTAGTTGCTCATTTAAAGTATCAAATATGATTTCTCGCTATAAAAACCCGTATATAATAGAAACACAGATTATCTCAATATCAAAAGTTTTCAATCCAAAATTTCACTAATCATAAAACCACAAAGAAAAATCTATCTGTCAATTCAAGAGAATGAAGATTCAAGAGTAAAATGTTGTTATATAATTTCTCCTAGTTGCTCATTTAAAGTATCAAATATGATTTCTCGCTATAAAAACCCGTATATAATAGAAACACAGATTATCTCAATATCAAAAGTTTTCAATCCAAAATTTCACTAATCATAAAACCACAAAGAAAAATCTATTTGTCAATTCAAGAGAATGAAGATTCAGGAGTAAAATGTTGTTTTATAATTTCTCCTAGTTGCTCATTTAAAGTATCAAATATGATTTCTCGCTATAAAAACCCGTATATAATAGAAACACAGATTATCTCAATATCAAAAGTTTTCAATCCAAAATTTCACTAATCATAAAACCACAAAGAAAAATCTATCTGTCAATTCAAGAGAATGAAGATTCAAGAGTAAAATGTTGTTATATAATTTCTCCTAGTTGCTCATTTAAAGTATCAAATATGATTTCTCGCTATAAAAACCCGTATATAATAGAAACACAGATTATCTCAATATCAAAAGTTTTCAATCCAAAATTTCACTAATCATAAAACCACAAAGAAAAATCTATCTGTCAATTCAAGAGAATGAAGATTCAAGAGTAAAATGTTGTTATATAATTTCTCCTAGTTGCTCATTTAAAGTATCAAATATGATTTCTCGCTATAAAAACCCGTATATAATAGAAACACAGATTATCTCAATATCAAAAGTTTTCAATCCAAAATTTCACTAATCATAAAACCACAAAGAAAAATCTATCTGTCAATTCAAGAGAATGAAGATTCAAGAGTAAAATGTTGTTATATAATTTCTCCTAGTTGCTCATTTAAAGTATCAAATATGATTTCTCGCTATAAAAACCCGTATATAATAGAAACACAGATTATCTCAATATCAAAAGTTTTCAATCCAAAATTTCACTAATCATAAATCCACAAAGAAAAATCTATCACTCAATTCAAGAGAATGAAGATTTAAGAGTAAAATGTTGTTATATAATTTCTCCTAGTTGCTCATTTAAAGTATCAAATATGATTTCTCGCTATAAAAACCCGTATATAATAGAAACACAGATTATCTCAATATCAAAAGTTTTCAATCCAAAATTTCACTAATCATAAAACCACAAAGAAAAATCTATCTGTCAATTCAAGAGAATGAAGATTCAAGAGTAAAATGTTGTTATATAATTTCTCCTAGTTGCTCATTTAAAGTATCAAATATGATTTCTCGCTATAAAAACCCGTATATAATAGAAACACAGATTATCTCAATATCAAAAGTTTTCAATCCAAAATTTCACTAATCATAAAACCACAAAGAAAAATCTATCTGTCAATTCAAGAGAATGAAGATTCAAGAGTAAAATGTTGTTATATAATTTCTCCTAGTTGCTCATTTAAAGTATCAAATATGATTTCTCGCTATAAAAACCCGTATATAATAGAAACACAGATTATCTCAATATCAAAAGTTTTCAATCCAAAATTTCACTAATCATAAAACCACAAAGAAAAATCTATTTGTCAATTCAAGAGAATGAAGATTCAGGAGTAACATGTTGTTTTATAATTTCTCCTAGTTGCTCATTTAAAGTATCAAATATGATTTCTCGCTATAAAAACCCGTATATAATAGAAACACAGATTATCTCAATATCAAAAGTTTTCAATCCAAAATTTCACTAATCATAAAACCACAAAGAAAAATCTATCTGTCAATTCAAGAGAATGAAGATTCAAGAGTAAAATGTTGTTATATAATTTCTCCTAGTTGCTCATTTAAAGTATCAAATATGATTTCTCGCTATAAAAACCCGTATATAATAGAAACACAGATTATCTCAATATCAAAAGTTTTCAATCCAAAATTTCACTAATCATAAAACCACAAAGAAAAATCTATCTGTCAATTCAAGAGAATGAAGATTCAAGAGTAAAATGTTGTTATATAATTTCTCCTAGTTGCTCATTTAAAGTATCAAATATGATTTCTCGCTATAAAAACCCGTATATAATAGAAACACAGATTATCTCAATATCAAAAGTTTTCAATCCAAAATTTCACTAATCATAAAACCACAAAGAAAAATCTATCTGTCAATTCAAGAGAATGAAGATTCAAGAGTAAAATGTTGTTATATAATTTCTCCTAGTTGCTCATTTAAAGTATCAAATATGATTTCTCGCTATAAAAACCCGTATATAATAGAAACACAGATTATCTCAATATCAAAAGTTTTCAATCCAAAATTTCACTAATCATAAATCCACAAAGAAAAATCTATCACTCAATTCAAGAGAATGAAGATTTAAGAGTAAAATGTTGTTATATAATTTCTCCTAGTTGCTCATTTAAAGTATCAAATATGATTTCTCGCTATAAAAACCCGTATATAATAGAAACACAGATTATCTCAATATCAAAAGTTTTCAATCCAAAATTTCACTAATCATAAAACCACAAAGAAAAATCTATCTGTCAATTCAAGAGAATGAAGATTCAAGAGTAAAATGTTGTTATATAATTTCTCCTAGTTGCTCATTTAAAGTATCAAATATGATTTCTCGCTATAAAAACCCGTATATAATAGAAACACAGATTATCTCAATATCAAAAGTTTTCAATCCAAAATTTCACTAATCATAAAACCACAAAGAAAAATCTATCTGTCAATTCAAGAGAATGAAGATTCAAGAGTAAAATGTTGTTATATAATTTCTCCTAGTTGCTCATTTAAAGTATCAAATATGATTTCTCGCTATAAAAACCCGTATATAATAGAAACACAGATTATCTCAATATCAAAAGTTTTCAATCCAAAATTTCACTAATCATAAAACCACAAAGAAAAATCTATCTGTCAATTCAAGAGAATGAAGATTCAAGAGTAAAATGTTGTTATATAATTTCTCCTAGTTGCTCATTTAAAGTATCAAATATGATTTCTCGCTATAAAAACCCGTATATAATAGAAACACAGATTATCTCAATATCAAAAGTTTTCAATCCAAAATTTCACTAATCATAAAACCACAAAGAAAAATCTATCTGTCAATTCAAGAGAATGAAGATTCAAGAGTAAAATGTTGTTATATAATTTCTCCTAGTTGCTCATTTAAAGTATCAAATATGATTTCTCGCTATAAAAACCCGTATATAATAGAAACACAGATTATCTCAATATCAAAAGTTTTCAATCCAAAATTTCACTAATCATAAAACCACAAAGAAAAATCTATTTGTCAATTCAAGAGAATGAAGATTCAAGAGTAAAATGTTGTTATATAATTTCTCCTAGTTGCTCATTTAAAGTATCAAATATGATTTCTCGCTATAAAAACCCGTATATAATAGAAACACAGATTATCTCAATATCAAAAGTTTTCAATCCAAAATTTCACTAATCATAAAACCACAAAGAAAAATCTATCTGTCAATTCAAGAGAATGAAGATTCAAGAGTAAAATGTTGTTATATAATTTCTCCTAGTTGCTCATTTAAAGTATCAAATATGATTTCTCGCTATAAAAACCCGTATATAATAGAAACACAGATTATCTCAATATCAAAAGTTTTCAATCCAAAATTTCACTAATCATAAAACCACAAAGAAAAATCTATCTGTCAATTCAAGAGAATGAAGATTCAAGAGTAAAATGTTGTTATATAATTTTTCCTAGTTGCTCATTTAAAGTATCAAATATGATTTCTCGCTATAAAAACCCGTATATAATAGAAACACAGATTATCTCAATATCAAAAGTTTTCAATCCAAAATTTCACTAATCATAAAACCACAAAGAAAAATCTATCTGTCAATTCAAGAGAATGAAGATTCAAGAGTAAAATGTTGTTATATAATTTCTCCTAGTTGCTCATTTAAAGTATCAAATATGATTTCTCGCTATAAAAACCCGTATATAATAGAAACACAGATTATCTCAATATCAAAAGTTTTCAATCCAAAATTTCACTAATCATAAAACCACAAAGAAAAATCTATCTGTCAATTCAAGAGAATGAAGATTCAAGAGTAAAATGTTGTTATATAATTTCTCCTAGTTGCTCATTTAAAGTATCAAATATGATTTCTCGCTATAAAAACCCGTATATAATAGAAACACAGATAATCTCAATATCAAAAGTTTTCAATCCAAAATTTCACTAATCATAAAACCACAAAGAAAAATCTATCTGTCAATTCAAGAGAATGAAGATTCAAGAGTAAAATGTTGTTATATAATTTCTCCTAGTTGCTCATTTAAAGTATCAAATATGATTTCTCGCTATAAAAACCCGTATATAATAGAAACACAGATTATCTCAATATCAAAAGTTTTCAATCCAAAATTTCACTAATCATAAAACCACAAAGAAAAATCTATCTGTCAATTCAAGAGAATGAAGATTCAAGAGTAAAATGTTGTTATATAATTTCTCCTAGTTGCTCATTTAAAGTATCAAATATGATTTCTCGCTATAAAAACCCGTATATAATAGAAACACAGATTATCTCAATATCAAAAGTTTTCAATCCAAAATTTCACTAATCATAAATCCACAAAGAAAAATCTATCACTCAATTCAAGAGAATGAAGATTTAAGAGTAAAATGTTGTTATATAATTTCTCCTAGTTGCTCATTTAAAGTATCAAATATGATTTCTCGCTATAAAAACCCGTATATAATAGAAACACAGATTATCTCAATATCAAAAGTTTTCAATCCAAAATTTCACTAATCATAAATCCACAAAGAAAAATCTATCACTCAATTCAAGAGAATGAAGATTTAAGAGTAAAATGTTGTTATATAATTTCTCCTAGTTGCTCATTTAAAGTATCAAATATGATTTCTCGCTATAAAAACCCGTATATAATAGAAACACAGATTATCTCAATATCAAAAGTTTTCAATCCAAAATTTCACAAATCATAAAACCACAAAGAAAAATCTATCTGTCAATTCAAGAGAATGAAGATTCAAGAGTAATATGTTGTTATATAATTTCTCCTAGTTGCTCATTTAAAGTATCAAATATGATTTCTCGCTATAAAAACCCGTATATAATAGAAACACAGATTATCTCAATATCAAAAGTTTTCAATCCAAAATTTCACTAATCATAAAACCACAAAGAAAAATCTATTTGTCAATTCAAGAGAATGAAGATTCAAGAGTAAAATGTTGTTATATAATTTCTCCTAGTTGCTCATTTAAAGTATCAAATATGATTTCTCGCTATAAAAACCCGTATATAATAGAAACACAGATTATCTCAATATCAAAAGTTTTCAATCCAAAATTTCACTAATCATAAAACCACAAAGAAAAATCTATCTGTCAATTCAAGAGAATGAAGATTCAAGAGTAAAATGTTGTTATATAATTTCTCCTAGTTGCTCATTTAAAGTATCAAATATGATTTCTCGCTATAAAAACCCGTATATAATAGAAACACAGATTATCTCAATATCAAAAGTTTTCAATCCAAAATTTCACTAATCATAAAACCACAAAGAAAAATCTATCTGTCAATTCAAGAGAATGAAGATTCAAGAGTAAAATGTTGTTATATAATTTCTCCTAGTTGCTCATTT
>OY292319.1:16992016-17098855 GCA_958496155.1 Sisyra nigra | reverse complement strand
TAATCATAAAACCACAAAGAAAAATCTATCTGTCAATTCAAGAGAATGAAGATTCAAGAGTAAAATGTTGTTATATAATTTCTCCTAGTTGCTCATTTAAAGTATCAAATATGATTTCTCGCTATAAAAACCCGTATATAATAGAAACACAGATTATCTCAATATCAAAAGTTTTCAATCCAAAATTTCACTAATCATAAAACCACAAAGAAAAATCTATCTGTCAATTCAAGAGAATGAAGATTCAAGAGTAAAATGTTGTTATATAATTTCTCCTAGTTGCTCATTTAAAGTATCAAATATGATTTCTCGCTATAAAAACCCGTATATAATAGAAACACAGATTATCTCAATATCAAAAGTTTTCAATCCAAAATTTCACTAATCATAAAACCACAAAGAAAAATCTATCTGTCAATTCAAGAGAATGAAGATTCAAGAGTAAAATGTTGTTATATAATTTCTCCTAGTTGCTCATTTAAAGTATCAAATATGATTTCTCGCTATAAAAACCCGTATATAATAGAAACACAGATTATCTCAATATCAAAAGTTTTCAATCCAAAATTTCACTAATCATAAAACCACAAAGAAAAATCTATCTGTCAATTCAAGAGAATGAAGATTCAAGAGTAAAATGTTGTTATATAATTTCTCCTAGTTGCTCATTTAAAGTATCAAATATGATTTCTCGCTATAAAAACCCGTATATAATAGAAACACAGATTATCTCAATATCAAAAGTTTTCAATCCAAAATTTCACTAATCATAAAATCACAAAGAAAAATCTATCTGTCAATTCAAGAGAATGAAGATTCAAGAGTAAAATGTTGTTATATAATTTCTCCTAGTTGCTCATTTAAAGTATCAAATATGATTTCTCTCTATAAAAACCCGTATATAATAGAAACACAGATTATCTCAATATCAAAAGTTTTCAATCCAAAATTTCACTAATCATAAAACCACAAAGAAAAATCTATCTGTCAATTCAAGAGAATGAAGATTCAAGAGTAAAATGTTGTTATATAATTTCTCCTAGTTGCTCATTTAAAGTATCAAATATGATTTCTCGCTATAAAAACCCGTATATAAAAGAAACACAGATTATCTCAATATCAAAAGTTTTCAATCCAAAATTTCACTAATCATAAAACCACAAACAAAAATCTATCTGTCAATTCAAGAGAATGAAGATTCAAGAGTAAAATGTTGTTATATAATTTCTCCTAGTTGCTCATTTAAAGTATCAAATATGATTTCTCGCTATAAAAACCCGTATATAATAGAAACACAGATTATCTCAATATCAAAAGTTTTCAATCCAAAATTTCACTAATCATAAAACCACAAAGAAAAATCTATCTGTCAATTCAAGAGAATGAAGATTCAAGAGTAAAATGTTGTTATATAATTTCTCCTAGTTGCTCATTTAAAGTATCAAATATGATTTCTCTCTATAAAAACCCGTATATAATAGAAACACAGATTATCTCAATATCAAAAGTTTTCAATCCAAAATTTCACTAATCATAAAACCACAAAGAAAAATCTATCTGTCAATTCAAGAGAATGAAGATTCAAGAGTAAAATGTTGTTATATAATTTCTCCTAGTTGCTCATTTAAAGTATCAAATATGATTTCTCGCTATAAAAACCCGTATATAATAGAAACACAGATTATCTCAATATCAAAAGTTTTCAATCCAAAATTTCACTAATCATAAAACCACAAAGAAAAATCTATCTGTCAATTCAAGAGAATGAAGATTCAAGAGTAAAATGTTGTTATATAATTTCTCCTAGTTGCTCATTTAAAGTATCAAATATGATTTCTCGCTATAAAAACCCGTATATAATAGAAACACAGATTATCTCAATATCAAAAGTTTTCAATCCAAAATTTCACTAATCATAAAACCACAAAGAAAAATCTATCTGTCAATTCAAGAGAATGAAGATTTAAGAGTAAAATGTTGTTATATAATTTCTCCTAGTTGCTCATTTAAAGTATCAAATATGATTTCTCGCTATAAAAACCCGTATATAATAGAAACACAGATTATCTCAATATCAAAAGTTTTCAATCCAAAATTTCACTAATCATAAAACCACAAAGAAAAATCTATCTGTCAATTCAAGAGAATGAAGATTCAAGAGTAAAATGTTGTTATATAATTTCTCCTAGTTGCTCATTTAAAGTATCAAATATGATTTCTCGCTATAAAAACCCGTATATAATAGAAACACAGATTATCTCAATATCAAAAGTTTTCAATCCAAAATTTCACTAATCATAAAACCACAAAGAAAAATCTATCTGTCAATTCAAGAGAATGAAGATTCAAGAGTAAAATGTTGTTATATAATTTCTCCTAGTTGCTCATTTAAAGTATCAAATATGATTTCTCGCTATAAAAACCCGTATATAATAGAAACACAGATTATCTCAATATCAAAAGTTTTCAATCCAAAATTTCACTAATCATAAAACCACAAAGAAAAATCTATCTGTCAATTCAAGAGAATGAAGATTCAAGAGTAAAATGGTGTTATATAATTTCTCCTAGTTGCTCATTTAAAGTATCAAATATGATTTCTCGCTATAAAAACCCGTATATAATAGAAACTCAGATTATCTCAATATCAAAAGTTTTCAATCCAAAATTTCACTAATCATAAAACCACAAAGAAAAATCTATCTGTCAATTCAAGAGAATGAAGATTCAAGAGTAAAATGTTGTTATATAATTTCTCCTAGTTGCTCATTTAAAGTATCAAATATGATTTCTCGCTATAAAAACCCGTATATAATAGAAACACAGATTATCTCAATATCAAAAGTTTTCAATCCAAAATTTCACTAATCATAAATCCACAAAGAAAAATCTATCACTCAAGTCAAGAGAATGAAGATTTAAGAGTAAAATGTTGTTATATAATTTCTCCTAGTTGCTCATTTAAAGTATCAAATATGATTTCTCGCTATAAAAACCCGTATATAATAGAAACACAGATTATCTCAATATCAAAAGTTTTCAATCCAAAATTTCACTAATCATAAAACCACAAAGAAAAATCTATCTGTCAATTCAAGAGAATGAAGATTCAAGAGTAATATGTTGTTATATAATTTCTCCTAGTTGCTCATTTAAAGTATCAAATATGATTTCTCGCTATAAAAACCCGTATATAATAGAAACACAGATTATCTCAATATCAAAAGTTTTCAATCCAAAATTTCACTAATCATAAAACCACAAAGAAAAATCTATCTGTCAATTCAAGAGAATGAAGATTCAAGAGTAAAATGTTGTTATATAATTTCTCCTAGTTGCTCATTTAAAGTATCAAATATGATTTCTCGCTATAAAAACCCGTATATAATAGAAACACAGATTATCTCAATATCAAAAGTTTTCAATCCAAAATTTCACTAATCATAAAACCACAAAGAAAAATCTATCTGTCAATTCAAGAGAATGAAGATTCAAGAGTAAAATGTTGTTATATAATTTCTCCTAGTTGCTCATTTAAAGTATCAAATATGATTTCTCGCTATAAAAACCCGTATATAATAGAAACACAGATTATCTCAATATCAAAAGTTTTCAATCCAAAATTTCACTAATCATAAAACCACAAAGAAAAATCTATCTGTCAATTCAAGAGAATGAAGATTCAAGAGTAAAATGTTGTTATATAATTTCTCCTAGTTGCTCATTTAAAGTATCAAATATGATTTCTCGCTATAAAAACCCGTATATAATAGAAACACAGATTATCTCAATATCAAAAGTTTTCAATCCAAAATTTCACTAATCATAAAACCACAAAGAAAAATCTATCTGTCAATTCAAGAGAATGAAGATTCAAGAGTAAAATGTTGTTATATAATTTCTCCTCGTTGCTCATTTAAAGTATCAAATATGATTTCTCGCTATAAAAACCCGTATATAATAGAAACACAGATTATCTCAATATCAAAAGTTTTCAATCCAAAATTTCACTAATCATAAAACCACAAAGAAAAATCTATCTGTCAATTCAAGAGAATGAAGATTCAAGAGTAAAATGTTGTTATATAATTTCTCCTAGTTGCTCATTTAAAGTATCAAATATGATTTCTCGCTATAAAAACCCGTATATAATAGAAACACAGATTATCTCAATATCAAAAGTTTTCAATCCAAAATTTCACTAATCATAAAACCACAAAGAAAAATCTATCTGTCAATTCAAGAGAATGAAGATTCAAGAGTAAAATGTTGTTATATAATTTCTCCTAGTTGCTCATTTAAAGTATCAAATATGATTTCTCGCTATAAAAACCCGTATATAATAGAAACTCAGATTATCTCAATATCAAAAGTTTTCAATCCAAAATTTCACTAATCATAAAACCACAAAGAAAAATCTATCTGTCAATTCAAGAGAATGAAGATTCAAGAGTAAAATGTTGTTATATAATTTCTCCTAGTTGCTCATTTAAAGTATCAAATATGATTTCTCGCTATAAAAACCCGTATATAATAGAAACACAGATTATCTCAATATCAAAAGTTTTCAATCCAAAATTTCACTAATCATAAATCCACAAAGAAAAATCTATCACTCAATTCAAGAGAATGAAGATTTAAGAGTAAAATGTTGTTATATAATTTCTCCTAGTTGCTCATTTAAAGTATCAAATATGATTTCTCGCTATAAAAACCCGTATATAATAGAAACACAGATTATCTCAATATCAAAAGTTTTCAATCCAAAATTTCACTAATCATAAAACCACAAAGAAAAATCTATCTGTCAATTCAAGAGAATGAAGATTCAAGAGTAATATGTTGTTATATAATTTCTCCTAGTTGCTCATTTAAAGTATCAAATATGATTTCTCGCTATAAAAACCCGTATATAATAGAAACACAGATTATCTCAATATCAAAAGTTTTCAATCCAAAATTTCACTAATCATAAAACCACAAAGAAAAATCTATCTGTCAATTCAAGAGAATGAAGATTCAAGAGTAAAATGTTGTTATATAATTTCTCCTAGTTGCTCATTTAAAGTATCAAATATGATTTCTCGCTATAAAAACCCGTATATAATAGAAACACAGATTATCTCAATATCAAAAGTTTTCAATCCAAAATTTCACTAATCATAAAACCACAAAGAAAAATCTATCTGTCAATTCAAGAGAATGAAGATTCAAGAGTAAAATGTTGTTATATAATTTCTCCTAGTTGCTCATTTAAAGTATCAAATATGATTTCTCGCTATAAAAACCCGTATATAATAGAAACACAGATTATCTCAATATCAAAAGTTTTCAATCCAAAATTTCACTAATCATAAAACCACAAAGAAAAATCTATTTGTCAATTCAAGAGAATGAAGATTCAAGAGTAAAATGTTGTTATATAATTTCTCCTAGTTGCTCATTTAAAGTATCAAATATGATTTCTCGCTATAAAAACCCGTATATAATAGAAACACAGATTATCTCAATGTCAAAGGTTTTCAATCCAAAATTTCACTAATCATAAAACCACAAAGTAAAATCTATCTGTCAATTCAAGAGAATAAAGATTCAAGAGTAAAATGTTGTTATATAATTTCTCCTAGTTGCTCATTTAAAGTATCAAATATGATTTCTCGCTATAAAAACCCGTATATAATAGAAACACAGATTATCTCAATATCAAAAGTTTTCAATCCAAAATTTCACTAATCATAAAACCACAAAGAAAAATCTATCTGTCAATTCAAGATTATGAAGCTTCAAGAGTAAAATGTTGTTATATAATTTCTCCTAGTTGCTCATTTAAAGTATCAAATATGATTTCTCGCTATAAAAACCCGTATATAATAGAAACACAGATTATCTCAATGTCAAAGGTTTTCAATCCAAAATTTCACTAATCATTAAACCACAAAGAAAAATCTATCTGTCAATTCAAGAGAATGAAGATTCAAGAGTAAAATGTTGTTATAAAATTTCTCCTAGTTGCTCATTTAAAGTATCAAATATGATTTCTCGCTATAAAAACCCGTATATAATAGAAACACAGATTATCTCAATATCAAAAGTTTTCAATCCAAAATTTCACTAATCATAAAACCACAAAGAAAAATCTATCTGTCAATTCACAAGGATGAAGATTCAAGAGTCAAATGTTGTTATATAATTTCTCCTAGTTGCTCATTTAAAGTATCAAATATGATTCCTCGCTATAAAAACCCGTATATAATAGAAACACAGATTATCTCAATATCAAAAGTTTTCAATCCAAAATTTCACTAATCATAAAACCACAAAGAAAAATCTATCTGTCAATTCAAGAGATTGAAGATTCAAGAGTAAAATGTTGTTATATAATTTCTCCTAGTTGCTCATTTAAAGTATCAAATATGATTTCTCGCTATAAAAACCCGTATATAATAGAAACACAGATTATCTCAATATCAAAAGTTTTCAATCCAAAATTTCACTAATCATAAAACCACAAAGAAAAATCTATCTGTCAATTCACAAGGATGAAGATTCAAGAGTCAAATGTTGTTATATAATTTCTCCTAGTTGCTCATTTAAAGTATCAAATATGATTCCTCGCTATAAAAACCCGTATATAATAGAAACACAGATTATCTCAATATCAAAAGTTTTCAATCCAAAATTTCACTAATCATAAAACCACAAAGAAAAATCTATCTGTCAATTCAAGAGAATGAAGATTCAAGAGTAATATGTTGTTATATAATTTCTCCTAGTTGCTCATTTAAAGTATCAAATATGATTTCTCGCTATAAAAACCCGTATATAATAGAAACACAGATTATCTCAATATCAAAAGTTTTCAATCCAAAATTTCACTAATCATAAAACCACAAAGAAAAATCTATCTGTCAATTCAAGAGAATGAAGATTCAAGAGTAAAATGTTGTTATATAATTTCTCCTAGTTGCTCATTTAAAGTATCAAATATGATTTCTCGCTATAAAAACCCGTATATAATAGAAACACAGATTATCTCAATATCAAAAGTTTTCAATCCAAAATTTCACTAATCATAAAACCACAAAGAAAAATCTATCTGTCAATTCAAGAGAATGAAGATTCAAGAGTAAAATGTTGTTATATAATTTCTCCTAGTTGCTCATTTAAAGTATCAAATATGATTTCTCGCTATAAAAACCCGTATATAATAGAAACACAGATTATCTCAATATCAAAAGTTTTCAATCCAAAATTTCACTAATCATAAAACCACAAAGAAAAATCTATTTGTCAATTCAAGAGAATGAAGATTCAAGAGTAAAATGTTGTTATATAATTTCTCCTAGTTGCTCATTTAAAGTATCAAATATGATTTCTCGCTATAAAAACCCGTATATAATAGAAACACAGATTATCTCAATGTCAAAGGTTTTCAATCCAAAATTTCACTAATCATAAAACCACAAAGTAAAATCTATCTGTCAATTCAAGAGAATAAAGATTCAAGAGTAAAATGTTGTTATATAATTTCTCCTAGTTGCTCATTTAAAGTATCAAATATGATTTCTCGCTATAAAAACCCGTATATAATAGAAACACAGATTATCTCAATATCAAAAGTTTTCAATCCAAAATTTCACTAATCATAAAACCACAAAGAAAAATCTATCTGTCAATTCAAGATTATGAAGCTTCAAGAGTAAAATGTTGTTATATAATTTCTCCTAGTTGCTCATTTAAAGTATCAAATATGATTTCTCGCTATAAAAACCCGTATATAATAGAAACACAGATTATCTCAATGTCAAAGGTTTTCAATCCAAAATTTCACTAATCATTAAACCACAAAGAAAAATCTATCTGTCAATTCAAGAGAATGAAGATTCAAGAGTAAAATGTTGTTATAAAATTTCTCCTAGTTGCTCATTTAAAGTATCAAATATGATTTCTCGCTATAAAAACCCGTATATAATAGAAACACAGATTATCTCAATATCAAAAGTTTTCAATCCAAAATTTCACTAATCATAAAACCACAAAGAAAAATCTATCTGTCAATTCACAAGGATGAAGATTCAAGAGTCAAATGTTGTTATATAATTTCTCCTAGTTGCTCATTTAAAGTATCAAATATGATTCCTCGCTATAAAAACCCGTATATAATAGAAACACAGATTATCTCAATATCAAAAGTTTTCAATCCAAAATTTCACTAATCATAAAACCACAAAGAAAAATCTATCTGTCAATTCAAGAGATTGAAGATTCAAGAGTAAAATGTTGTTATATAATTTCTCCTAGTTGCTCATTTAAAGTATCAAATATGATTTCTCGCTATAAAAACCCGTATATAATAGAAACACAGATTATCTCAATATCAAAAGTTTAAAATCCAAAATTTCACTAATCATAAAATTACAAAGAAAAATCTATCTGTCAATTCAAGAGAATAAAGATTCAAGAGTAAAATATTGTTATATAATTTCTCCTAGTTGCTCATTTAAAGTATCAAATATGATTTCTCGCTATAAAAACCCGTATATAATAGAAACACAGATTATCTCAATGTCAAAGGTTTTCAATCCAAAATTTCACTAATCATAAAACCACAAAGAAAAATCTATCTGTCAATTCAAGAGAATGAAGATTCAAGAGTAAAATGTTGTTATATAATTTCTCCTAGTTGCTCATTTAAAGTATCAAATATGATTTCTCGCTATAAAAACCCGTATATAATAGAAACACAGATTATCTCAATATCAAAAGTTTTCAATCCAAAATTTCACTAATCATAAAACCACAAAGAAAAATCTATCTGTCAATTCAAGAGAATGAAGATTCAAGAGTAAAATGTTGTTATATAATTTCTCCTAGTTGCTCATTTAAAGTATCAAATATGATTTCTCGCTATAAAAACCCGTATATAATAGAAACACAGATTATCTCAATATCAAAAGTTTAAAATCCAAAATTTCACTAATCATAAAACCACAAAGTAAAATCTATCTGTCAATTCAAGAGAATAAAGATTCAAGAGTAATATGTTGTTATATAATTTCTCCTAGTTGCTCATTTAAAGTATCAAATATGATTTCTCGCTATAAAAACCCGTATATAATAGAAACACAGATTATCTCAATATCAAAAGTTTTCAATCCAAAATTTCACTTATCATAAAACCACAAAGAAAAATCTATCTGTCAATTCAAGAGAATGAAGATTCAAGAGTAAAATGTTGTTATAGCATTTCTCCTAGTTGCTCATTTAAAGTATCAAATATGATTTCTCGCTATAAAAACCCGTATATAATAGAAACACAGATTATCTCAATATCAAAAGTTTTCAATCCAAAATTTCACTAATCATAAAACCACAAAGAAAAATATATCTGTCAATTCAAGATTATGAAGATTCAAGAGTAAAATGTTGTTATATAATTTCTCCTAGTTGCTCATTTAAAGTATCAAATATGATTTCTCGCTATAAAAACCCGTATATAATAGAAACACAGATTATCTCAATATCAAAAGTTTTCAATCCAAAATTTCACTAATCATAAAACCACAAAGAAAAATCTATTTGTCAATTCAAGAGAATGAAGATTCAAGAGTAAAATGTTGTTATATAATTTCTCCTAGTTGCTCATTTAAAGTATCAAATATGATTTCTCGCAATAAAAACCCGTATATAATAGAAACACAGATTATCTCAATGTCAAAGGTTTTCAATCCAAAATTTCACTAATCATAAAACCACAAAGAAAAATCTATCTGTCAATTCAAGAGAATGAAGATTCAAGAGTAAAATGTTGTTATATAAATTTCTCCTAGTTGCTCATTTAAAGTATCAAATATGATTTCTCGCTATAAAAACCCGTATATAATAGAAACACAGATTATCTCAATGTCAAAGGTTTTCAATCCAAAATTTCACTAATCATAAAACCACAAAGAAAAATCTATCTGTCAATTCAAGAGAATGAAGATTTAAGAGTAAAATGTTGTTATATAATTTCTCCTAGTTGCTCATTTAAAGTATCAAATATGATTTCTCGCTATAAAAACCCGTATATAATAGAAACACAGATTATCTCAATATCAAAAGTTTTCAATCCAAAATTTCACTAATCATAAAACCACAAAGAAAAATCTATCTGTCAATTCAAGAGAATGAAGATTCAAGAGTAAAATTTTGTTTTTAAATTCTCCTAGTTGCTCATTTAAAGTATCAAATATGATTTCTCGCTATAAAAACCCGTATATAATAGAAACACAGATTATCTCAATGTCAAAGGTTTTCAATCCAAAATTTCACTAATCATAAAACCACAAAGAAAAATCTATCTGTCAATTCAAGAGAATGAAGATTCAAGAGTAAAATGTTGTTATATAATTTCTCCTAGTTGCTCATTTAAAGTATTAAATATGATTTCTCGCTATAAAAACCCGTATATAATAGAAACACAGATTATCTCAATATCAAAAGTTTTCAACCCAAAAATTCACTAATCATAAAACCACAAAGAAAAATCTATTTGTCAATTCAAGAGAATGAAGATTCAAGAGTAAAATTTTGTTTTTAAATTCTCCTAGTTGCTCATTTAAAGTATCAAATATGATTTCTCGCTATAAAAACCCGTATATAATAGAAACACAGATTATCACAATATCAAAAGTTTTCAATCCAAAATTTCACTAATCATAAAACCACAAAGAAAAATCTATTTGTCAATTCAAGAGAATGAAGATTCAAGAGTAAAATGTTGTTATATAATTTCTCCTAGTTGCTCATTTAAAGTATCAAATATGATTTCTCGCTATAAAAACCCGTATATAATAGAAACACAGATTATCTCAATATCAAAAGTTTTCAATCCAAAATTTCACTAATCATAAAACCACAAAGAAAAATATATCTGTCAATTCAAGATTATGAAGATTCAAGAGTAAAATGTTGTTATATAATTCCTCCTAGTTGCTCATTTAAAGTATCAAATATGATTTCTCGCAATAAAAACCCGTATATAATAGAAACACAGATTATCTCAATATCAAAAGTTTTCAATCCAAAATTTCACTAATCATAAAACCACAAAGAAAAATCTATCTGTCAATTCAAGAGAATAAAGATTCAAGAGTCAAATGTTGTTATATAATTTCTCCTAGTTGCTCATTTAAAGTATCAAATATGATTCCTCGCTATAAAAACCCGTATATAATAGAAACACAGATTATCTCAATATCAAAAGTTTTCAATCCAAAATTTCACTAATCATAAAACCACAAAGAAAAATCTATCTGTCAATTCAAGAGATTGAAGATTCAAGAGTAAAATGTTGTTATATAATTTCTCCTAGTTGCTCATTTAAAGTATCAAATATGATTTCTCGCTATAAAAACCCGTATATAATAGAAACACAGATTATCTCAATATCAAAAGTTTAAAATCCAAAATTTCACTAATCATAAAATTACAAAGAAAAATCTATCTGTCAATTCAAGAGAATAAAGATTCAAGAGTAAAATATTGTTATATAATTTCTCCTAGTTGCTCATTTAAAGTATCAAATATGATTTCTCGCTATAAAAACCCGTATATAATAGAAACACAGATTATCTCAATGTCAAAGGTTTTCAATCCAAAATTTCACTAATCATAAAACCACAAAGAAAAATCTATCTGTCAATTCAAGAGAATGAAGATTCAAGAGTAAAATGTTGTTATATAATTTCTCCTAGTTGCTCATTTAAAGTATCAAATATGATTTCTCGCTATAAAAACCCGTATATAATAGAAACACAGATTATCTCAATATCAAAAGTTTTCAATCCAAAATTTCACTAATCATAAAACCACAAAGAAAAATCTATCTGTCAATTCAAGAGAATGAAGATTCAAGAGTAAAATGTTGTTATATAATTTCTCCTAGTTGCTCATTTAAAGTATCAAATATGATTTCTCGCTATAAAAACCCGTATATAATAGAAACACAGATTATCTCAATATCAAAAGTTTAAAATCCAAAATTTCACTAATCATAAAACCACAAAGTAAAATCTATCTGTCAATTCAAGAGAATAAAGATTCAAGACTAAAATGTTGTTATATAATTTCTCCTAGTTGCTCATTTAAAGTATCAAATATGATTTCTCGCTATAAAAACCCGTATATAATAGAAACACAGATTATCTCAATATCAAAAGTTTTCAATCCAAAATTTCACTTATCATAAAACCACAAAGAAAAATCTATCTGTCAATTCAAGAGAATGAAGATTCAAGAGTAAAATGTTGTTATAGCATTTCTCCTAGTTGCTCATTTAAAGTATCAAATATGATTTCTCGCTATAAAAACCCGTATATAATAGAAACACAGATTATCTCAATATCAAAAGTTTTCAATCCAAAATTTCACTAATCATAAAACCACAAAGAAAAATATATCTGTCAATTCAAGATTATGAAGATTCAAGAGTAAAATGTTGTTATATAATTTCTCCTAGTTGCTCATTTAAAGTATCAAATATGATTTCTCGCTATAAAAACCCGTATATAATAGAAACACAGATTATCTCAATATCAAAAGTTTTCAATCCAAAATTTCACTAATCATAAAACCACAAAGAAAAATCTATTTGTCAATTCAAGAGAATGAAGATTCAAGAGTAAAATGTTGTTATATAATTTCTCCTAGTTGCTCATTTAAAGTATCAAATATGATTTCTCGCAATAAAAACCCGTATATAATAGAAACACAGATTATCTCAATGTCAAAGGTTTTCAATCCAAAATTTCACTAATCATAAAACCACAAAGAAAAATCTATCTGTCAATTCAAGAGAATGAAGATTCAAGAGTAAAATGTTGTTATATAAATTTCTCCTAGTTGCTCATTTAAAGTATCAAATATGATTTCTCGCTATAAAAACCCGTATATAATAGAAACACAGATTATCTCAATGTCAAAGGTTTTCAATCCAAAATTTCACTAATCATAAAACCACAAAGAAAAATCTATCTGTCAATTCAAGAGAATGAAGATTTAAGAGTAAAATGTTGTTATATAATTTCTCCTAGTTGCTCATTTAAAGTATCAAATATGATTTCTCGCTATAAAAACCCGTATATAATAGAAACACAGATTATCTCAATATCAAAAGTTTTCAATCCAAAATTTCACTAATCATAAAACCACAAAGAAAAATCTATCTGTCAATTCAAGAGAATGAAGATTCAAGAGTAAAATTTTGTTTTTAAATTCTCCTAGTTGCTCATTTAAAGTATCAAATATGATTTCTCGCTATAAAAACCCGTATATAATAGAAACACAGATTATCTCAATGTCAAAGGTTTTCAATCCAAAATTTCACTAATCATAAAACCACAAAGAAAAATCTATCTGTCAATTCAAGAGAATGAAGATTCAAGAGTAAAATGTTGTTATATAATTTCTCCTAGTTGCTCATTTAAAGTATTAAATATGATTTCTCGCTATAAAAACCCGTATATAATAGAAACACAGATTATCTCAATATCAAAAGTTTTCAACCCAAAAATTCACTAATCATAAAACCACAAAGAAAAATCTATTTGTCAATTCAAGAGAATGAAGATTCAAGAGTAAAATTTTGTTTTTAAATTCTCCTAGTTGCTCATTTAAAGTATCAAATATGATTTCTCGCTATAAAAACCCGTATATAATAGAAACACAGATTATCACAATATCAAAAGTTTTCAATCCAAAATTTCACTAATCATAAAACCACAAAGAAAAATCTATTTGTCAATTCAAGAGAATGAAGATTCAAGAGTAAAATGTTGTTATATAATTTCTCCTAGTTGCTCATTTAAAGTATCAAATATGATTTCTCGCTATAAAAACCCGTATATAATAGAAACACAGATTATCTCAATATCAAAAGTTTTCAATCCAAAATTTCACTAATCATAAAACCACAAAGAAAAATATATCTGTCAATTCAAGATTATGAAGATTCAAGAGTAAAATGTTGTTATATAATTCCTCCTAGTTGCTCATTTAAAGTATCAAATATGATTTCTCGCAATAAAAACCCGTATATAATAGAAACACAGATTATCTCAATATCAAAAGTTTTCAATCCAAAATTTCACTAATCATAAAACCACAAAGAAAAATCTATCTGTCAATTCAAGAGAATAAAGATTCAAGAGTAAAATGTTGTTATATAATTTCTCCTAGTTGCTCATTTAAAGTATCAAATATGATTTCTCGCTATAAAAACCCGTATATAATAGAAACACAGATTATCTCAATATCAAAAGTTTTCAACCCAAAAATTCACTAATCATAAAACCACAAAGAAAAATCTATTTGTCAATTCAAGATTATGAAGATTCAAGAGTAAAATGTTGTTATATAATTTCTCCTAGTTGCTCATTTAAAGTATCAAATATGATTTCTCGCTATAAAAACCCGTATATAATAGAAACACAGATTATCACAATATCAAAAGTTTTCAATCCAAAATTTCACTAATCATAAAACCACAAAGAAAAATCTATCTGTCAATTCAAGAGAATGAAGATTCAAGAGTAAAATGTTGTTATATAATTTCTCCTAGTTGCTCATTTAAAGTATCAAATATGATTTCTCGCAATAAAAACCCGTATATAATAGAAACAAAGATTATCTCAATATCAAAAGTTTTCAACCCAAAAATTCACTAATCATAAAACCACAAAGAAAAATCTATTTGTCAATTCAAGAGAATGAAGATTCAAGAGTAAAATGTTGTTATATAATTTCTCCTAGTTGCTCATTTAAAGTATCAAATATGATTTCTCGCTATAAAAACCCGTATATAATAGAAACACAGATTATCACAATATCAAAAGTTTTCAATCCAAAATTTCACTAATCATAAAACCACAAAGAAAAATCTATCTGTCAATTCAAGAGAATGAAGATTTAAGAGTAAAATGTTGTTATATAATTTCTCCTAGTTGCTCATTTAAAGTATCAAATATGATTTCTCGCTATAAAAACCCGTATATAATAGAAACACAGATTATCTCAATATCAAAAGTTTTCAATCCAAAATTTCACTAATCATAAAACCACAAAGAAAAATCTATCTGTCAATTCAAGAGAATGAAGATTCAAGAGTAAAATGTTGTTATATAATTTCTCCTAGTTGCTCATTTAAAGTATTAAATATGATTTCTCGCTATAAAAACCCGTATATAATAGAAACACAGATTATCTCAATATCAAAAGTTTTCAACCCAAAAATTCACTAATCATAAAACCACAAAGAAAAATCTATCTGTCAATTCAAGAGAATGAAGATTCAAGAGTAAAATGTTGTTATATAATTTCTCCTAGTTGCTCATTTAAAGTATCAAATATGATTTCTCGCTATAAAAACCCGTATATAATAGAAACACAGATTATCTCAATATCAAAAGTTTTCAATCCAAAATTTCACTAATCATAAAACCACAAAGAAAAATCTATCTGTCAATTCAAGAGAATGAAGATTCAAGAGTAAAATGTTGTTATATAATTTCTCCTAGTTGCTCATTTAAAGTATCAAATATGATTTCTCGCTTAAAAAACCCGTATATAAAAGAAACACAGATTATCTCAATATCAAAAGTTTTCAATCCAAAATTTCACTAATCATAAAACCACAAAGAAAAATCTATCTGTCAATTCAAGAGAATAAAGATTCAAGAGTAAAATGTTGTTATATATTTCTCCTAGTTGCTCATTTAAAGTATCAAATATGATTTCTCGCTATAAAAACCCGTATATAATAGAAACACAGATTATCTCAATATCAAAAGTTTTCAATCCAAACTTTCACTAATCATAAAACCACAAAGTAAAATCTATCTGTCAATTCAAGAGAATGAAGATTCAAGAGTAAAATGTTGTTATATAATTTCTCCTAGTTGCTCATTTAAAGTATCAAATATGATTTCTCGCTATAAAAACCCGTATATAATAGAAACACAGATTATCTCAATATCAAAAGTTTTCAATCCAAAATTTCACTAATCATAAAACCACAAAGAAAAATATATCTGTCAATTCAAGATTATGAAGATTCAAGAGTAAAATGTTGTTATATAATTTCTCCTAGTTGCTCATTTAAAGTATCAAATATGATTTCTCGCTATAAAAACCCGTATATAATAGAAACACAGATTATCTCAATATCAAAAGTTTTCAATCCAAAATTTCACTAATCATAAAACCACAAAGAAAAATCTATTTGTCAATTCAAGAGAATGAAGATTCAAGAGTAAAATGTTGTTATATAATTTCTCCTAGTTGCTCATTTAAAGTATCAAATATGATTTCTCGCAATAAAAACCCGTATATAATAGAAACACAGATTATCTCAATGTCAAAGGTTTTCAATCCAAAATTTCACTAATCATAAAACCACAAAGAAAAATCTATCTGTCAATTCAAGAGAATGAAGATTCAAGAGTAAAATGTTGTTATATAAATTTCTCCTAGTTGCTCATTTAAAGTATCAAATATGATTTCTCGCTATAAAAACCCGTATATAATAGAAACACAGATTATCTCAATGTCAAAGGTTTTCAATCCAAAATTTCACTAATCATAAAACCACAAAGAAAAATCTATCTGTCAATTCAAGAGAATGAAGATTTAAGAGTAAAATGTTGTTATATAATTTCTCCTAGTTGCTCATTTAAAGTATCAAATATGATTTCTCGCTATAAAAACCCGTATATAATAGAAACACAGATTATCTCAATATCAAAAGTTTTCAATCCAAAATTTCACTAATCATAAAACCACAAAGAAAAATCTATCTGTCAATTCAAGAGAATGAAGATTCAAGAGTAAAATGTTGTTATATAATTTCTCCTAGTTGCTCATTTAAAGTATTAAATATGATTTCTCGCTATAAAAACCCGTATATAATAGAAACACAGATTATCTCAATATCAAAAGTTTTCAACCCAAAAATTCACTAATCATAAAACCACAAAGAAAAATCTATTTGTCAATTCAAGAGGATGAAGATTCAAGAGTAAAATGTTGTTATATAATTTCTCCTAGTTGCTCATTTAAAGTATCAAATATGATTTCTCGCTATAAAAACCCGTATATAATAGAAACACAGATTATCACAATATCAAAAGTTTTCAATCCAAAATTTCACTAATCATAAAACCACAAAGAAAAATCTATCTGTCAATTCAAGAGAATGAAGATTCAAGAGTAAAATGTTGTTATATAATTTCTCCTAGTTGCTCATTTAAAGTATCAAATATGATTTCTCGCTATAAAAACCCGTATATAATAGAAACACAGATTATCTCAATATCAAAAGTTTTCAATCCAAAATGTCACTAATCATAAAACCACAAAGAAAAATCTATCTGTCAATTCAAGAGAATGAAGATTCAAGAGTAAAATGTTGTTATATAATTTCTCCTAGTTGCTCATTTAAAGTATCAAATATGATTTCTCGCTATAAAAACCCGTATATAATAGAAACACAGATTATCTCAATATCAAAAGTTTTCAATCCAAAATTTCACTAATCATAAAACCACAAAGAAAAATCTATCTGTCAATTCAAGAGAATAAAGATTCAAGAGTAAAATGTTGTTATATAATTTCTCCTAGTTGCTCATTTAAAGTATCAAATATGATTTCTCGCTATAAAAACCCGTATATAATAGAAACACAGATTATCTCAATATCAAAAGTTTTCAACCCAAAAATTCACTAATCATAAAACCACAAAGAAAAATCTATTTGTCAATTCAAGAGAATGAAGATTCAAGAGTAAAATGTTGTTATATAATTTCTCCTAGTTGCTCATTTAAAGTATCAAATATGATTTCTCGCTATAAAAACCCGTATATAATAGAAACACAGATTATCACAATATCAAAAGTTTTTAATCCAAAATTTCACTAATCATAAAACCACAAAGAAAAATCTATCTGTCAATTCAAGAGAATGGAGATTCAAGAGTAAAATGTTGTTATATAATTTCTCCTAGTTGCTCATTTAAAGTATCAAATATGATTTCTCGCTATAAAAACCCGTATATAATAGAAACACAGATTATCTCAATATCAAAAGTTTTCAATCCAAAATTTCACTAATCATAAAACCACAAAGAAAAATCTATCTGTCAATTCAAGAGAATGAAGATTCAAGAGTAAAATGTTGTTATATAATTTCTCCTAGTTGCTCATTTAAAGTATCAAATATGATTTCTCGCTATAAAAACCCGTATATAATAGAAACACAGATTATCTCAATATCAAAAGTTTTCAATCCAAAATTTCACTAATCATAAAACCACAAAGAAAAATCTATCTGTCAATTCAAGAGAATGAAGATTCAAGAGTAAAATGTTGTTATATAATTTCTCCTAGTTGCTCATTTAAAGTATCAAATATGATTTCTCGCTTAAAAAACCCGTATATAAAAGAAACACAGATTATCTCAATATCAAAAGTTTTCAATCCAAAATTTCACTAATCATAAAACCACAAAGAAAAATCTATCTGTCAATTCAAGAGAATAAAGATTCAAGAGTAAAATGTTGTTATATATTTCTCCTAGTTGCTCATTTAAAGTATCAAATATGATTTCTCGCTATAAAAACCCGTATATAATAGAAACACAGATTATCTCAATATCAAAAGTTTTCAATCCAAACTTTCACTAATCATAAAACCACAAAGTAAAATCTATCTGTCAATTCAAGAGAATGAAGATTCAAGAGTAAAATGTTGTTATATAATTTCTCCTAGTTGCTCATTTAAAGTATCAAATATGATTTCTCGCTATAAAAACCCGTATATAATAGAAACACAGATTATCACAATATCAAAAGTTTTCAATCCAAAATTTCACTAATCATAAAACCACAAAGAAAAATCTATCTGTCAATTCAAGAGAATGAAGATTCAAGAGTAAAATGTTGTTATATAATTTCTCCTAGTTGCTCATTTAAAGTATCAAATATGATTTCTCGCTATAAAAACCCGTATATAATAGAAACACAGATTATCTCAATATCAAAAGTTTTCAATCCAAACTTTCACTAATTATAAAACCACAAAGTAAAATCTATCTGTCAATTCAAGAGAATAAAGATTCAAGAGTAAAATGTTGTTATATAATTTCTCCTAGTTGCTCATTTAAAGTATCAAATATGATTTCTCGCTATAAAAACCCGTATATAATAGAAACACAGATTATCTCAATGTCAAAGGTTTTCAATCCAAAATTTCACTAATCATAAAATCACAAAGAAAAATCTATTTGTCAATTCAAGAGAATGAAGATTCAAGAGTAAAATGTTGTTATATAAATTTCTCCTAGTTGCTCATTTAAAGTATCAAATATGATTTCTCGCTATAAAAACCCGTATATAATAGAAACACAGATTATCTCAATATCCAAAGTTTTCAATCCAAAATTTCACTAATCATAAAACCACAAAGAAAAATCTATCTGTCAATTCAAGAGAATGAAGATTCAAGAGTAAAATGTTGTTATATAATTTCTCCTAGTTGCTCATTTAAAGTATCAAATATGATTCCTCGCTATAAAAACCCGTATATAATAGAAACACAGATTATCTCAATATCAAAAGTTTTCAATCCAAAATTTCACTAATCATAAAACCACAAAGAAAAATCTATCTGTCAATTCAAGAGAATGAAGATTCAAGAGTAAAATGTTGTTATATAATTTCTCCTAGTTGTTCATTTAAAGTATCAAATATGATTTCTCGCTATAAAAACCCGTATATAATAGAAACACAGATTATCTCAATATCAAAAGTTTTCAATCCAAAATTTCACTAATCATAAAACCACAAAGAAAAATCTATCTGTCAATTCAAGAGAATGAAGATTCAAGAGTAAAATGTTGTTATATAATTTCTCCTAGTTGCTCATTTAAAGTATCAAATATGATTTCTCGCTATAAAAACCCGTATATAATAGAAACACAGATTATCTCAATATCAAAAGTTTTCAATCCAAAATTTCACTAATCATAAAACCACAAAGAAAAATCTATCTGTCAATTCAAGAGAATGAAGATTCAAGAGTAAAATGTTGTTATATAATTTCTCCTAGTTGCTCATTTAAAGTATCAAATATGATTTCTCGCTATAAAAACCCGTATATAATAGAAACACAGATTATCTCAATATCAAAAGTTTAAAATCCAAAATTTCACTAATCATAAAACCACAAAGTAAAATCTATCTGTCAATTCAAGAGAATGAAGATTCAAGAGTAAAATGTTGTTATATAATTTCTCCTAGTTGCTCATTTAAAGTATCAAATATGATTTCTCGCTATAAAAACCCGTATATAATAGAAACACAGATTATCTCAATATCAAAAGTTTTCAATCCAAAATTTCACTAATCATAAAACCACAAAGAAAAATCTATTTGTCAATTCAAGAAAATGAAGATTCAAGAGTAAAATGTTGTTATATAATTTCTCCTAGTTGCTCATTTAAAGTATCAAATATGATTTCTCGCTATAAAAACCCGTATATAATAGAAACACAGATTATCTCAATATCAAAAGTTTTCAATCCAAAATTTCACTAATCATAAAACCACAAAGAAAAATCTATCTGTCAATTCAAGAGAATGAAGATTCAAGAGTAAAATGTTGTTATATAATTTCTCCTAGTTGCTCATTTAAAGTATCAAATATGATTTCTCGCTATAAAAAGCCGTATATAATAGAAACACAGATTATCTCAATATCAAAAGTTTTCAACCCAAAAATTCACTAATCATAAAACCACAAAGAAAAATCTATTTGTCAATTCAAGAGAATGAAGATTCAAGAGTAAAATGTTGTTATATAATTTCTCCTAGTTGCTCATTTAAAGTATCAAATATGATTTCTCGCTATAAAAACCCGTATATAATAGAAACACAGATTATCACAATATCAAAAGTTTTCAATCCAAAATTTCACTAATCATAAAACCACAAAGAAAAATGTATATGTCAGTTCAAGGAAATGAAGATTCAAGAGTAAAATTTTGTTATATAATTTCTCCTAGTCGCTCATTTAAAGTATCAAATATGATTTCTCGCTATAAAAACCCGTATATAATAGAAACACAGATTATCTCAATTTCAAAAGTTTTCAATCCAAAATTTCACTAATCATAAAACCACAAAGAAAAATGTATATGTCAGTTCAAGAAAATGAAGATTCAAGAGTAAAATTTTGTTATATAATTTCTCCTAGTCGCTCATTTAAAATATCAAAT
Organism: Sisyra nigra; assembly: GCA_958496155.1. Classification (NCBI taxonomy): domain Eukaryota; kingdom Metazoa; phylum Arthropoda; class Insecta; order Neuroptera; family Sisyridae; genus Sisyra; species Sisyra nigra. Next base: position 17,077,546 of record OY292319.1, on the reverse strand, counting down.
ATGATTTCTCGCTATAAAAACCCGTATATAATAGAAACACAGATTATCTCAATTTCAAAAGTTTTCAATCCAAAATTTCACTAATCATAAAACCACAAAGAAAAATGTATATGTCAGTTCAAGAAAATGAAGATTCAAGAGTAAAATTTTGTTATATAATTTCTCCTAGTCGCTCATTTAAAATATCAAATATGATTTCTCGCTATAAAAACCCGTATATAATAGAAACACAGATTATCTCAATTTCAAAAGTTTTCAATCCAAAATTTCACTAATCATAAAACCACAAAGAAAAATGTATATGTCAGTTCAAGAAAATGAAGATTCAAGAGTAAAATTTTGTTATATAATTTCTCCTAGTCGCTCATTTAAAGTATCAAATATGATTTCTCGCTATAAAAACCCGTATATAATAGAAACACAGATTATCTCAATTTCAAAAGTTTTCAATCCAAAATTTCACTAATCATAAAACCACAAAGAAAAATGTATATGTCAGTTCAAGAAAATGAAGATTCAAGAGTAAAATTTTGTTATATAATTTCTCCTAGTCGCTCATTTAAAGTATCAAATATGATTTCTCGCTATAAAAACCCGTATATAATAGAAACACAGATTATCTCAATTTCAAAAGTTTTCAATCCAAAATTTCACTAATCATAAAACCACAAAGAAAAATGTATATGTCAGTTCAAGAAAATGAAGATTCAAGAGTAAAATTTTGTTATATAATTTCTCCTAGTCGCTCATTTAAAGTATCAAATATGATTTCTCGCTATAAAAACCCGTATATAATAGAAACACAGATTATCGCAATATCAAAAGTTTTCAATCCAAAATTTCACTAATCATAAAACCACAAAGAAAAATGTATATGTCAGTTCAAGAAAATGAAGATTCAAAAGTAAAATTTTGTTATATAATTTCTCCTAGTCGCTCATTTAAAGTATCAAATATGATTTCTCGCTATAAAAACCCGTATATAATAGAAACACAGATTATCTCAATTTCAAAAGTTTTCAATCCAAAATTTCACTAATCATAAAACCACAAAGAAAAATGTATATGTCAGTTCAAGTAAATGAAGATTCAAGAGTAAAATTTTGTTATATAATTTCTCCTAGTCGCTCATTTAAAGTATCAAATATGATTTCTCGCTATAAAAACCCGTATATAATAGAAACACAGATTATCTCAATTTCAAAAGTTTTCAATCCAAAATTTCACTAATCATAAAACCACAAAGAAAAATGTATATGTCAGTTCAAGAAAATGAAGATTCAAGAGTAAAATTTTGTTATATAATTTCTCCTAGTCGCTCATTTAAAGTATCAAATATGATTTCTCGCTATAAAAACCCGTATATAATAGAAACACAGATTATCTCAATTTCAAAAGTTTTCAATCCAAAATTTCACTAATCATAAAACCACAAAGAAAAATGTATATGTCAGTTCAAGAAAATGAAGATTCAAGAGTAAAATTTTGTTATATAATTTCTCCTAGTCGCTCATTTAAAGTATCAAATATGATTTCTCGCTATAAAAACCCGTATATAATAGAAACACAGATTATCTCAATATCAAAAGTTTTCAATCCAAAATTTCACTAATCATAAAACCACAAAGAAAAATGTATATGTCAGTTCAAGAAAATGAAGATTCAAAAGTAAAATTTTGTTATATAATTTCTCCTAGTCGCTCATTTAAAGTATCAAATATGATTTCTCGCTATAAAAACCCGTATATAATAGAAACACAGATTATCTCAATTTCAAAAGTTTTCAATCCAAAATTTCACTAATCATAAAACCACAAAGAAAAATGTATATGTCAGTTCAAGTAAATGAAGATTCAAGAGTAAAATTTTGTTATATAATTTCTCCTAGTCGCTCATTTAAAGTATCAAATATGATTTCTCGCTATAAAAACCCGTATATAATAGAAACACAGATTATCTCAATTTCAAAAGTTTTCAATCCAAAATTTCACTAATCATAAAACCACAAAGAAAAATGTATATGTCAGTTCAAGAAAATGAAGATTCAAGAGTAAAATTTTGTTATATAATTTCTCCTAGTCGCTCATTTAAAGTACCAAATATGATTTCTCGCTATAAAAACCCGTATATAATAGAAACACAGATTATCTCAATTTCAAAAGTTTTCAATCCAAAATTTCACTAATCATAAAACCACAAAGAAAAATGTATATGTCAGTTCAAGAAAATAAAGATTCAAGAGTAAAATTTTGTTATATAATTTCTCCTAGTCGCTCATTTAAAGTATCAAATATGATTTCTCGCTATAAAAACCCGTATATAATAGAAACACAGATTATCTCAATTTCAAAAGTTTTCAATCCAAAATTTCACTAATCATAAAACCACAAAGAAAAATGTATATGTCAGTTCAAGAAAATGAAGATTCAAGAGTAAAATTTTGTTATATAATTTCTCCTAGTCGCTCATTTAAAGTATCAAATATGATTTCTCGCTATAAAAACCCGTATATAATAGAAACACAGATTATCTCAATTTCAAAAGTTTTCAATCCAAAATTTCACTAATCATAAAACCACAAAGAAAAATGTATATGTCAGTTCAAGAAAATGAAGATTCAAGAGTAAAATTTTGTTATATAATTTCTCCTAGTCGCTCATTTAAAGTATCAAATATGATTTCTCGCTATAAAAACCCGTATATAATAGAAACACAGATTATCTCAATTTCAAAAGTTTTCAATCCAAAATTTCACTAATCATAAAACCACAAAGAAAAATGTATATGTCAGTTCAAGAAAATGAAGATTCAAAAGTAAAATTTTGTTATATAATTTCTCCTAGTCGCTCATTTAAAGTATCAAATATGATTTCTCGCTATAAAAACCCGTATATAATAGAAACACAGATTATCTCAATTTCAAAAGTTTTCAATCCAAAATTTCACTAATCATAAAACCACAAAGAAAAATGTATATGTCAGTTCAAGTAAATGAAGATTCAAGAGTAAAATTTTGTTATATAATTTCTCCTAGTCGCTCATTTAAAGTATCAAATATGATTTCTCGCTATAAAAACCCGTATATAATAGAAACACAGATTATCTCAATTTCAAAAGTTTTCAATCCAAAATTTCACTAATCATAAAACCACAAAGAAAAATGTATATGTCAGTTCATGAAAATGAAGATTCAAGAGTAAAATTTTGTTATATAATTTCTCCTAGTCGCTCATTTAAAGTACCAAATATGATTTCTCGCTATAAAAACCCGTATATAATAGAAACACAGATTATCTCAATTTCAAAAGTTTTCAATCCAAAATTTCACTAATCATAAAACCACAAAGAAAAATGTATATGTCAGTTCAAGAAAATGAAGATTCAAGAGTAAAATTTTGTTATATAATTTCTCCTAGTCGCTCATTTAAAGTATCAAATATGATTTCTCGCTATAAAAACCCGTATATAATAGAAACACAGATTATCTCAATTTCAAAAGTTTTCAATCCAAAATTTCACTAATCACAAAAACCACAAAGAAAAATGTATATGTCAGTTCAAGAAAATGAAGATTCAAGAGTAAAATTTTGTTATATAATTTCTCCTAGTCGCTCATTTAAAGTATCAAATATGATTTCTCGCTATAAAAACCCGTATATAATAGAAACACAGATTATCTCAATTTCAAAAGTTTTCAATCCAAAATTTCACTAATCATAAAACCACAAAGAAAAATGTATATGTCAGTTCAAGAAAATGAAGATTCAAGAGTAAAATTTTGTTATATAATTTCTCCTAGTCGCTCATTTAAAGTATCAAATATGATTTCTCGCTATAAAAACCCGTATATAATAGAAACACAGATTATCTCAATTTCAAAAGTTTTCAATCCAAAATTTCACTAATCATAAAACCACAAAGAAAAATGTATATGTCAGTTCAAGAAAATAAAGATTCAAGAGTAAAATTTTGTTATATAATTTCTCCTAGTCGCTCATTTAAAGTATCAAATATGATTTCTCGCTATAAAAACCCGTATATAATAGAAACACAGATTATCTCAATATCAAAAGTTTTCAATCCAAAATTTCACTAATCATAAAACCACAAAGAAAAATGTATATGTCAGTTCAAGAAAATGAAGATTCAAAAGTAAAATTTTGTTATATAATTTCTCCTAGTCGCTCATTTAAAGTATCAAATATGATTTCTCGCTATAAAAACCCGTATATAATAGAAACACAGATTATCTCAATTTCAAAAGTTTTCAATCCAAAATTTCACTAATCATAAAACCACAAAGAAAAATGTATATGTCAGTTCAAGAAAATGAAGATTCAAGAGTAAAATTTTGTTATATAATTTCTGCTAGTCGCTCATTTAAAATATCAAATATGATTTCTCGCTATAAAAACCCGTATATAATAGAAACACAGATTATCTCAATTTCAAAAGTTTTCAATCCAAAATTTCACTAATCATAAAACCACAAAGAAAAATGTATATGTCAGTTCAAGAAAATGAAGATTCAAGAGTAAAATTTTGTTATATAATTTCTCCTAGTCGCTCATTTAAAGTATCAAATATGATTTCTCGCTATAAAAACCCGTATATAATAGAAACACAGATTATCTCAATTTCAAAAGTTTTCAATCCAAAATTTCACTAATCATAAAACCACAAAGAAAAATGTATATGTCAGTTCAAGAAAATGAAGATTCAAGAGTAAAATTTTGTTATATAATTTCTCCTAGTCGCTCATTTAAAATATCAAATATGATTTCTCGCTATAAAAACCCGTATATAATAGAAACACAGATTATCTCAATTTCAAAAGTTTTCAATCCAAAATTTCACTAATCATAAAACCACAAAGAAAAATGTATATGTCAGTTCAAGAAAATGAAGATTCAAGAGTAAAATTTTGTTATATAATTTCTCCTAGTCGCTCATTTAAAGTATCAAATATGATTTCTCGCTATAAAAACCCGTATATAATAGAAACACAGATTATCTCAATTTCAAAAGTTTTCAATCCAAAATTTCACTAATCATAAAACCACAAAGAAAAATGTATATGTCAGTTCAAGAAAATGAAGATTCAAGAGTAAAATTTTGTTATATAATTTCTCCTAGTCGCTCATTTAAAATATCAAATATGATTTCTCGCTATAAAAACCCGTATATAATAGAAACACAGATTATCTCAATTTCAAAAGTTTTCAATCCAAAATTTCACTAATCATAAAACCGCAAAGAAAAATGTATATGTCAGTTCAAGAAAATGAAGATTCAAGAGTAAAATTTTGTTATATAATTTCTCCTAGTCGCTCATTTAAAGTATCAAATATGATTTCTCGCTATAAAAACCCGTATATAATAGAAACACAGATTATCTCAATTTCAAAAGTTTTCAATCCAAAATTTCACTAATTATAAAACCACAAAGAAAAATGTATATGTCAGTTCAAGAAAATGAAGATTTAAGAGTAAAATTTTGTTATATAATTTCTCCTAGTCGCTCATTTAAAGTATCAAATATGATTTCTCGCTATAAAAACCCGTATATAATAGAAACACAGATTATCTCAATTTCAAAAGTTTTCAATCCAAAATTTCACTAATCATAAAACCACAAAGAAAAATGTATATGTCAGTTCAAGAAAATGAAGATTCAAGAGTAAAATTTTGTTTTATAATTTCTCCTAGTCGCTCATTTAAAATATCAAATATGATTTCTCGCTATAAAAACCCGTATATAATAGAAACACAGATTATCTCAATTTCAAAAGTTTTCAATCCAAAATTTCACTAATCATAAAACCACAAAGAAAAATGTATATGTCAGTTCAAGAAAATGAAGATTCAAGAGTAAAATTTTGTTATATAATTTCTCCTAGTCGCTCATTTAAAGTATCAAATATGATTTCTCGCTATAAAAACCCGTATATAATAGAAACACAGATTATCTCAATTTCAAAAGTTTTCAATCCAAAATTTCACTAATCATAAAACCACAAAGAAAAATGTATATGTCAGTTCAAGAAAATAAAGATTTAAGAGTAAAATTTTGTTATATAATTTCTCCTAGTCGCTCATTTAAAGTATCAAATATGATTTCTCGCTATAAAAACCCGTATATAATAGAAACACAGATTATCTCAATTTCAAAAGTTTTCAATCCAAAATTTCACTAATCATAAAACCACAAAGAAAAATGTATATGTCAGTTCAAGAAAATGAAGATTCAAGAGTAAAATTTTGTTTTATAATTTCTCCTAGTCGCTCATTTAAAATATCAAATATGATTTCTCGCTATAAAAACCCGTATATAATAGAAACACAGATTATCTCAATTTCAAAAGTTTTCAATCCAAAATTTCACTAATCATAAAACCACAAAGAAAAATGTATATGTCAGTTCAAGAAAATGAAGATTCAAGAGTAAAATTTTGTTATATAATTTCTCCTAGTGGCTCATTTAAAATATCAAATATGATTTCTCGCTATAAAAACCCGTATATAATAGAAACACAGATTATCTCAATTTCAAAAGTTTTCAATCCAAAATTTCACTAATCATAAAACCGCAAAGAAAAATGTATATGTCAGTTCAAGAAAATGAAGATTCAAGAGTAAAATTTTGTTATATAATTTCTCCTAGTCGCTCATTTAAAGTATCAAATATGATTTCTCGCTATAAAAACCCGTATATAATAGAAACACAGATTATCTCAATTTCAAAAGTTTTCAATCCAAAATTTCACTAATCATAAAACCACAAAGAAAAATGTATATGTCAGTTCAAGAAAATGAAGATTCAAGAGTAAAATTTTGTTATATAATTTCTCCTAGTCGCTCATTTAAAGTATCAAATATGATTTCTCGCTATAAAAACCCGTATATAATAGAAACACAGATTATCTCAATTTCAAAAGTTTTCAATCCAAAATTTCACTAATCATAAAACCACAAAGAAAAATGTATATGTCAGTTCAAGAAAATGAAGATTCAAGAGTAAAATTTTGTTATATAATTTCTCCTAGTCGCTCATTTAAAATATCAAATATGATTTCTCGCTATAAAAACCCGTATATAATAGAAACACAGATTATCTCAATTTCAAAAGTTTTCAATCCAAAATTTCACTAATCATAAAACCACAAAGAAAAATGTATATGTCAGTTCAAGAAAATGAAGATTCAAGAGTAAAATTTTGTTATATAATTTCTCCTAGTCGCTCATTTAAAGTATCAAATATGATTTCTCGCTATAAAAACCCGTATATAATAGAAACACAGATTATCTCAATTTCAAAAGTTTTCAATCCAAAATTTCACTAATCATAAAACCACAAAGAAAAATGTATATGTCAGTTCAAGAAAATGAAGATTCAAGAGTAAAATTTTGTTATATAATTTCTCCTAGTCGCTCATTTAAAGTATCAAATATGATTTCTCGCTATAAAAACCCGTATATAATAGAAACACAGATTATCTCAATTTCAAAAGTTTTCAATCCAAAATTTCACTAATCATAAAACCACAAAGAAAAATGTATATGTCAGTTCAAGAAAATGAAGATTCAAGAGTAAAATTTTGTTATATAATTTCTCCTAGTCGCTCATTTAAAATATCAAATATGATTTCTCGCTATAAAAACCCGTATATAATAGAAACACAGATTATCTCAATTTCAAAAGTTTTCAATCCAAAATTTCACTAATCATAAAACCACAAAGAAAAATGTATATGTCAGTTCAAGAAAATGAAGATTCAAGAGTAAAATTTTGTTATATAATTTCTCCTAGTCGCTCATTTAAAGTATCAAATATGATTTCTCGCTATAAAAACCCGTATATAATAGAAACACAGATTATCTCAATTTCAAAAGTTTTCAATCCAAAATTTCACTAATCATAAAACCACAAAGAAAAATGTATATGTAAGTTCAAGAAAATAAAGATTCAAGAGTAAAATTTTGTTATATAATTTCTCCTAGTCGCTCATTTAAAGTATCAAATATGATTTCTCGCTATAAAAACCCGTATATAATAGAAACACAGATTATCTCAATTTCAAAAGTTTTCAATCCAAAATTTCACTAATCATAAAACCACAAAGAAAAATGTATATGTCAGTTCAAGAAAATGAAGATTCAAGAGTAAAATTTTGTTATATAATTTCTCCTAGTCGCTCATTTAAAGTATCAAATATGATTTCTCGCTATAAAAACCCGTATATAATAGAAACACAGATTATCTCAATTTCAAAAGTTTTCAATCCAAAATTTCACTAATCATAAAACCACAAAGAAAAATGTATATGTCAGTTCAAGAAAATGAAGATTCAAGAGTAAAATTTTGTTATATAATTTCTCCTAGTCGCTCATTTAAAGTATCAAATATGATTTCTCGCTATAAAAACCCGTATATAATAGAAACACAGATTATCTCAATTTCAAAAGTTTTCAATCCAAAATTTCACTAATCATAAAACCACAAAGAAAAATGTATATGTCAGTTCAAGAAAATGAAGATTCAAGAGTAAAATTTTGTTATATAATTTCTCCTAGTCGCTCATTTAAAGTATCAAATATGATTTCTCGCTATAAAAACCCGTATATAATAGAAACACAGATTATCTCAATTTCAAAAGTTTTCAATCCAAAATTTCACTAATCATAAAACCACAAAGAAAAATGTATATGTCAGTTCAAGAAAATGAAGATTCAAGAGTAAAATTTTGTTATATAATTTCTCCTAGTCGCTCATTAAAAATACCAAATATGATTTCTCGCTATAAAAACCCGTATATAATAGAAACACAGATTATCTCAATTTCAAAAGTTTTCAATCCAAAATTTCACTAATCATAAAACCACAAAGAAAAATGTATATGTCAGTTCAAGAAAATGAAGATTCAAGAGTAAAATTTTGTTATATAATTTCTCCTAGTCGCTCATTTAAAGTATCAAATATGATTTCTCGCTATAAAAACCCGTATATAATAGAAACACAGATTATCTCAATTTCAAAAGTTTTCAATCCAAAATTTCACTAATCATAAAACCGCAAAGAAAAATGTATATGTCAGTTCAAGAAAATGAAGATTCAAGAGTAAAATTTTGTTATATAATTTCTCCTAGTCGCTCATTTAAAGTATCAAATATGATTTCTCGCTATAAAAACCCGTATATAATAGAAACACAGATTATCTCAATTTCAAAAGTTTTCAATCCAAAATTTCACTAATTATAAAACCACAAAGAAAAATGTATATGTCAGTTCAAGAAAATGAAGATTTAAGAGTAAAATTTTGTTATATAATTTCTCCTAGTCGCTCATTTAAAGTATCAAATATGATTTCTCGCTATAAAAACCCGTATATAATAGAAACACAGATTATCTCAATTTCAAAAGTTTTCAATCCAAAATTTCACTAATCATAAAACCACAAAGAAAAATGTATATGTCAGTTCAAGAAAATGAAGATTCAAGAGTAAAATTTTGTTTTATAATTTCTCCTAGTCGCTCATTTAAAATATCAAATATGATTTCTCGCTATAAAAACCCGTATATAATAGAAACACAGATTATCTCAATTTCAAAAGTTTTCAATCCAAAATTTCACTAATCATAAAACCACAAAGAAAAATGTATATGTCAGTTCAAGAAAATGAAGATTCAAGAGTAAAATTTTGTTATATAATTTCTCCTAGTCGCTCATTTAAAGTATCAAATATGATTTCTCGCTATAAAAACCCGTATATAATAGAAACACAGATTATCTCAATTTCAAAAGTTTTCAATCCAAAATTTCACTAATCATAAAACCACAAAGAAAAATGTATATGTCAGTTCAAGAAAATAAAGATTTAAGAGTAAAATTTTGTTATATAATTTCTCCTAGTCGCTCATTTAAAGTATCAAATATGATTTCTCGCTATAAAAACCCGTATATAATAGAAACACAGATTATCTCAATTTCAAAAGTTTTCAATCCAAAATTTCACTAATCATAAAACCACAAAGAAAAATGTATATGTCAGTTCAAGAAAATGAAGATTCAAGAGTAAAATTTTGTTTTATAATTTCTCCTAGTCGCTCATTTAAAATATCAAATATGATTTCTCGCTATAAAAACCCGTATATAATAGAAACACAGATTATCTCAATTTCAAAAGTTTTCAATCCAAAATTTCACTAATCATAAAACCACAAAGAAAAATGTATATGTCAGTTCAAGAAAATGAAGATTCAAGAGTAAAATTTTGTTATATAATTTCTCCTAGTCGCTCATTTAAAGTATCAAATATGATTTCTCGCTATAAAAACCCGTATATAATAGAAACACAGATTATCTCAATTTCAAAAGTTTTCAATCCAAAATTTCACTAATCATAAAACCGCAAAGAAAAATGTATATGTCAGTTCAAGAAAATGAAGATTCAAGAGTAAAATTTTGTTATATAATTTCTCCTAGTCGCTCATTTAAAGTATCAAATATGATTTCTCGCTATAAAAACCCGTATATAATAGAAACACAGATTATCTCAATTTCAAAAGTTTTCAATCCAAAATTTCACTAATCATAAAACCACAAAGAAAAATGTATATGTCAGTTCAAGAAAATGAAGATTCAAGAGTAAAATTTTGTTATATAATTTCTCCTAGTCGCTCATTTAAAGTATCAAATATGATTTCTCGCTATAAAAACCCGTATATAATAGAAACACAGATTATCTCAATTTCAAAAGTTTTCAATCCAAAATTTCACTAATCATAAAACCACAAAGAAAAATGTATATGTCAGTTCAAGAAAATGAAGATTCAAGAGTAAAATTTTGTTATATAATTTCTCCTAGTCGCTCATTTAAAGTATCAAATATGATTTCTCGCTATAAAAACCCGTATATAATAGAAACACAGATTATCTCAATTTCAAAAGTTTTCAATCCAAAATTTCACTAATCATAAAACCACAAAGAAAAATGTATATGTCAGTTCAAGAAAATGAAGATTCAAGAGTAAAATTTTGTTATATAATTTCTCCTAGTCGCTCATTTAAAGTATCAAATATGATTTCTCGCTATAAAAACCCGTATATAATAGAAACACAGATTATCTCAATTTCAAAAGTTTTCAATCCAAAATTTCACTAATCATAAAACCACAAAGAAAAATGTATATGTCAGTTCAAGAAAATGAAGATTCAAGAGTAAAATTTTGTTATATAATTTCTCCTAGTCGCTCATTTAAAGTATCAAATATGATTTCTCGCTATAAAAACCCGTATATAATAGAAACACAGATTATCTCAATTTCAAAAGTTTTCAATCCAAAATTTCACTAATCATAAAACCACAAAGAAAAATGTATATGTCAGTTCAAGAAAATGAAGATTCAAGAGTAAAATTTTGTTATATAATTTCTCCTAGTCGCTCATTTAAAGTATCAAATATGATTTCTCGCTATAAAAACCCGTATATAATAGAAACACAGATTATCTCAATTTCAAAAGTTTTCAATCCAAAATTTCACTAATCATAAAACCACAAAGAAAAATGTATATGTCAGTTCAAGAAAATGAAGATTCAAGAGTAAAATTTTGTTATATAATTTCTCCTAGTCGCTCATTTAAAGTATCAAATATGATTTCTCGCTATAAAAACCCGTATATAATAGAAACACAGATTATCTCAATTTCAAAAGTTTTCAATCCAAAATTTCACTAATCATAAAACCACAAAGAAAAATGTATATGTCAGTTCAAGAAAATGAAGATTCAAGAGTAAAATTTTGTTATATAATTTCTCCTAGTCGCTCATTTAAAGTATCAAATATGATTTCTCGCTATAAAAACCCGTATATAATAGAAACACAGATTATCTCAATTTCAAAAGTTTTCAATCCAAAATTTCACTAATCATAAAACCACAAAGAAAAATGTATATGTCAGTTCAAGAAAATGAAGATTCAAGAGTAAAATTTTGTTATATAATTTCTCCTAGTCGCTCATTTAAAGTATCAAATATGATTTCTCGCTATAAAAACCCGTATATAATAGAAACACAGATTATCTCAATTTCAAAAGTTTTCAATCCAAAATTTCACTAATCATAAAACCACAAAGAAAAATGTATATGTCAGTTCAAGAAAATGAAGATTCAAGAGTAAAATTTTGTTATATAATTTCTCCTAGTCGCTCATTTAAAGTATCAAATATGATTTCTCGCTATAAAAACCCGTATATAATAGAAACACAGATTATCTCAATTTCAAAAGTTTTCAATCCAAAATTTCACTAATCATAAAACCACAAAGAAAAATGTATATGTCAGTTCAAGAAAATGAAGATTCAAGAGTAAAATTTTGTTATATAATTTCTCCTAGTCGCTCATTTAAAGTATCAAATATGATTTCTCGCTATAAAAACCCGTATATAATAGAAACACAGATTATCTCAATTTCAAAAGTTTTCAATCCAAAATTTCACTAATCATAAAACCACAAAGAAAAATGTATATGTCAGTTCAAGAAAATGAAGATTCAAGAGTAAAATTTTGTTATATAATTTCTCCTAGTCGCTCATTTAAAGTATCAAATATGATTTCTCGCTATAAAAACCCGTATATAATAGAAACACAGATTATCTCAATTTCAAAAGTTTTCAATCCAAAATTTCACTAATCATAAAACCACAAAGAAAAATGTATATGTCAGTTCAAGAAAATGAAGATTCAAGAGTAAAATTTTGTTATATAATTTCTCCTAGTCGCTCATTTAAAGTATCAAATATGATTTCTCGCTATAAAAACCCGTATATAATAGAAACACAGATTATCTCAATTTCAAAAGTTTTCAATCCAAAATTTCACTAATCATAAAACCACAAAGAAAAATGTATATGTCAGTTCAAGAAAATGAAGATTCAAGAGTAAAATTTTGTTATATAATTTCTCCTAGTCGCTCATTTAAAGTATCAAATATGATTTCTCGCTATAAAAACCCGTATATAATAGAAACACAGATTATCTCAATTTCAAAAGTTTTCAATCCAAAATTTCACTAATCATAAAACCACAAAGAAAAATGTATATGTCAGTTCAAGAAAATGAAGATTCAAGAGTAAAATTTTGTTATATAATTTCTCCTAGTCGCTCATTTAAAGTATCAAATATGATTTCTCGCTATAAAAACCCGTATATAATAGAAACACAGATTATCTCAATTTCAAAAGTTTTCAATCCAAAATTTCACTAATCATAAAACCACAAAGAAAAATGTATATGTCAGTTCAAGAAAATGAAGATTCAAGAGTAAAATTTTGTTATATAATTTCTCCTAGTCGCTCATTTAAAGTATCAAATATGATTTCTCGCTATAAAAACCCGTATATAATAGAAACACAGATTATCTCAATTTCAAAAGTTTTCAATCCAAAATTTCACTAAATCATAAAACCACAAAGAAAAATGTATATGTCAGTTCAAGAAAATGAAGATTCAAGAGTAAAATTTTGTTATATAATTTCTCCTAGTCGCTCATTTAAAATATCAAATATGATTTCTCGCTATAAAAACCCGTATATAATAGAAACACAGATTATCTCAATTTCAAAAGTTTTCAATCCAAAAGTTACTAATCATAAAACCACAAAGAAAAATGTATATGTCAGTTCAAGAAAATGAAGATTCAAGAGTAAAATTTTGTTATATAATTTCTCCTAGTCGCTCATTTAAAGTATCAAATATGATTTCTCGCTATAAAAACCCGTATATAATAGAAACACAGATTATCTCAATTTCAAAAGTTTTCAATCCAAAATTTCACTAATCATAAAACCACAAAGAAAAATGTATATGTCAGTTCAAGAAAATGAAGATTCAAGAGTAAAATTTTGTTATATAATTTCTCCTAGTCGCTCATTTAAAGTATCAAATATGATTTCTCGCTATAAAAACCCGTATATAATAGAAACACAGATTATCTCAATTTCAAAAGTTTTCAATCCAAAATTTCACTAATCATAAAACCACAAAGAAAAATGTATATGTCAGTTCAAGAAAATGAAGATTCAAGAGTAAAATTTTGTTATATAATTTCTCCTAGTCGCTCATTTAAAGTATCAAATATGATTTCTCGCTATAAAAACCCGTATATAATAGAAACACAGATTATCTCAATTTCAAAAGTTTTCAATCCAAAATTTCACTAATCATAAAACCACAAAGAAAAATGTATATGTCAGTTCAAGAAAATGAAGATTCAAGAGTAAAATTTTGTTATATAATTTCTCCTAGTCGCTCATTTAAAGTATCAAATATGATTTCTCGCTATAAAAACCCGTATATAATAGAAACACAGATTATCTCAATTTCAAAAGTTTTCAATCCAAAATTTCACTAATCATAAAACCACAAAGAAAAATGTATATGTCAGTTCAAGAAAATGAAGATTCAAGAGTAAAATTTTGTTATATAATTTCTCCTAGTCGCTCATTTAAAGTATCAAATATGATTTCTCGCTATAAAAACCCGTATATAATAGAAACACAGATTATCTCAATTTCAAAAGTTTTCAATCCAAAATTTCACTAATCATAAAACCACAAAGAAAAATGTATATGTCAGTTCAAGAAAATGAAGATTCAAGAGTAAAATTTTGTTATATAATTTCTCCTAGTCGCTCATTTAAAGTATCAAATATGATTTCTCGCTATAAAAACCCGTATATAATAGAAACACAGATTATCTCAATTTCAAAAGTTTTCAATCCAAAATTTCACTAATCATAAAACCACAAAGAAAAATGTATATGTCAGTTCAAGAAAATGAAGATTCAAGAGTAAAATTTTGTTATATAATTTCTCCTAGTCGCTCATTTAAAGTATCAAATATGATTTCTCGCTATAAAAACCCGTATATAATAGAAACACAGATTATCTCAATTTCAAAAGTTTTCAATCCAAAATTTCACTAATCATAAAACCACAAAGAAAAATGTATATGTCAGTTCAAGAAAATGAAGATTCAAGAGTAAAATTTTGTTATATAATTTCTCCTAGTCGCTCATTTAAAGTATCAAATATGATTTCTCGCTATAAAAACCCGTATATAATAGAAACACAGATTATCTCAATTTCAAAAGTTTTCAATCCAAAATTTCACTAATCATAAAACCACAAAGAA
The DNA here is from genome assembly GCA_958496155.1 of Sisyra nigra. NCBI lineage: Eukaryota > Metazoa > Arthropoda > Insecta > Neuroptera > Sisyridae > Sisyra > Sisyra nigra. The sequence goes on along the minus strand of OY292319.1, from coordinate 17,062,354 downwards.
AAATGTATATGTCAGTTCAAGAAAATGAAGATTCAAGAGTAAAATTTTGTTATATAATTTCTCCTAGTCGCTCATTTAAAGTATCAAATATGATTTCTCGCTATAAAAACCCGTATATAATAGAAACACAGATTATCTCAATTTCAAAAGTTTTCAATCCAAAATTTCACTAATCATAAAACCACAAAGAAAAATGTATATGTCAGTTCAAGAAAATGAAGATTCAAGAGTAAAATTTTGTTATATAATTTCTCCTAGTCGCTCATTTAAAGTATCAAATATGATTTCTCGCTATAAAAACCCGTATATAATAGAAACACAGATTATCTCAATTTCAAAAGTTTTCAATCCAAAATTTCACTAATCATAAAACCACAAAGAAAAATGTATATGTCAGTTCAAGAAAATGAAGATTCAAGAGTAAAATTTTGTTATATAATTTCTCCTAGTCGCTCATTTAAAGTATCAAATATGATTTCTCGCTATAAAAACCCGTATATAATAGAAACACAGATTATCTCAATTTCAAAAGTTTTCAATCCAAAATTTCACTAATCATAAAACCACAAAGAAAAATGTATATGTCAGTTCAAGAAAATGAAGATTCAAGAGTAAAATTTTGTTATATAATTTCTCCTAGTCGCTCATTTAAAGTATCAAATATGATTTCTCGCTATAAAAACCCGTATATAATAGAAACACAGATTATCTCAATTTCAAAAGTTTTCAATCCAAAATTTCACTAATCATAAAACCACAAAGAAAAATGTATATGTCAGTTCAAGAAAATGAAGATTCAAGAGTAAAATTTTGTTATATAATTTCTCCTAGTCGCTCATTTAAAGTATCAAATATGATTTCTCGCTATAAAAACCCGTATATAATAGAAACACAGATTATCTCAATTTCAAAAGTTTTCAATCCAAAATTTCACTAATCATAAAACCACAAAGAAAAATGTATATGTCAGTTCAAGAAAATGAAGATTCAAGAGTAAAATTTTGTTATATAATTTCTCCTAGTCGCTCATTTAAAGTATCAAATATGATTTCTCGCTATAAAAACCCGTATATAATAGAAACACAGATTATCTCAATTTCAAAAGTTTTCAATCCAAAATTTCACTAATCATAAAACCACAAAGAAAAATGTATATGTCAGTTCAAGAAAATGAAGATTCAAGAGTAAAATTTTGTTATATAATTTCTCCTAGTCGCTCATTTAAAGTATCAAATATGATTTCTCGCTATAAAAACCCGTATATAATAGAAACACAGATTATCTCAATTTCAAAAGTTTTCAATCCAAAATTTCACTAATCATAAAACCACAAAGAAAAATGTATATGTCAGTTCAAGAAAATGAAGATTCAAGAGTAAAATTTTGTTATATAATTTCTCCTAGTCGCTCATTTAAAGTATCAAATATGATTTCTCGCTATAAAAACCCGTATATAATAGAAACACAGATTATCTCAATTTCAAAAGTTTTCAATCCAAAATTTCACTAATCATAAAACCACAAAGAAAAATGTATATGTCAGTTCAAGAAAATGAAGATTCAAGAGTAAAATTTTGTTATATAATTTCTCCTAGTCGCTCATTTAAAGTATCAAATATGATTTCTCGCTATAAAAACCCGTATATAATAGAAACACAGATTATCTCAATTTCAAAAGTTTTCAATCCAAAATTTCACTAATCATAAAACCACAAAGAAAAATGTATATGTCAGTTCAAGAAAATGAAGATTCAAGAGTAAAATTTTGTTATATAATTTCTCCTAGTCGCTCATTTAAAGTATCAAATATGATTTCTCGCTATAAAAACCCGTATATAATAGAAACACAGATTATCTCAATTTCAAAAGTTTTCAATCCAAAATTTCACTAATCATAAAACCACAAAGAAAAATGTATATGTCAGTTCAAGAAAATGAAGATTCAAGAGTAAAATTTTGTTATATAATTTCTCCTAGTCGCTCATTTAAAGTATCAAATATGATTTCTCGCTATAAAAACCCGTATATAATAGAAACACAGATTATCTCAATTTCAAAAGTTTTCAATCCAAAATTTCACTAATCATAAAACCACAAAGAAAAATGTATATGTCAGTTCAAGAAAATGAAGATTCAAGAGTAAAATTTTGTTATATAATTTCTCCTAGTCGCTCATTTAAAGTATCAAATATGATTTCTCGCTATAAAAACCCGTATATAATAGAAACACAGATTATCTCAATTTCAAAAGTTTTCAATCCAAAATTTCACTAATCATAAAACCACAAAGAAAAATGTATATGTCAGTTCAAGAAAATGAAGATTCAAGAGTAAAATTTTGTTATATAATTTCTCCTAGTCGCTCATTTAAAGTATCAAATATGATTTCTCGCTATAAAAACCCGTATATAATAGAAACACAGATTATCTCAATTTCAAAAGTTTTCAATCCAAAATTTCACTAATCATAAAACCACAAAGAAAAATGTATATGTCAGTTCAAGAAAATGAAGATTCAAGAGTAAAATTTTGTTATATAATTTCTCCTAGTCGCTCATTTAAAGTATCAAATATGATTTCTCGCTATAAAAACCCGTATATAATAGAAACACAGATTATCTCAATTTCAAAAGTTTTCAATCCAAAATTTCACTAATCATAAAACCACAAAGAAAAATGTATATGTCAGTTCAAGAAAATGAAGATTCAAGAGTAAAATTTTGTTATATAATTTCTCCTAGTCGCTCATTTAAAGTATCAAATATGATTTCTCGCTATAAAAACCCGTATATAATAGAAACACAGATTATCTCAATTTCAAAAGTTTTCAATCCAAAATTTCACTAATCATAAAACCACAAAGAAAAATGTATATGTCAGTTCAAGAAAATGAAGATTCAAGAGTAAAATTTTGTTATATAATTTCTCCTAGTCGCTCATTTAAAGTATCAAATATGATTTCTCGCTATAAAAACCCGTATATAATAGAAACACAGATTATCTCAATTTCAAAAGTTTTCAATCCAAAATTTCACTAATCATAAAACCACAAAGAAAAATGTATATGTCAGTTCAAGAAAATGAAGATTCAAGAGTAAAATTTTGTTATATAATTTCTCCTAGTCGCTCATTTAAAGTATCAAATATGATTTCTCGCTATAAAAACCCGTATATAATAGAAACACAGATTATCTCAATTTCAAAAGTTTTCAATCCAAAATTTCACTAATCATAAAACCACAAAGAAAAATGTATATGTCAGTTCAAGAAAATGAAGATTCAAGAGTAAAATTTTGTTATATAATTTCTCCTAGTCGCTCATTTAAAGTATCAAATATGATTTCTCGCTATAAAAACCCGTATATAATAGAAACACAGATTATCTCAATTTCAAAAGTTTTCAATCCAAAATTTCACTAATCATAAAACCACAAAGAAAAATGTATATGTCAGTTCAAGAAAATGTAGATTCAAGAGTAAAATTTTGTTATATAATTTCTCCTAGTCGCTCATTTAAAGTATCAAATATGATTTCTCGCTATAAAAACCCGTATATAATAGAAACACAGATTATCTCAATTTCAAAAGTTTTCAATCCAAAATTTCACTAATCATAAAACCACAAAGAAAAATGTATATGTCAGTTCAAGAAAATGAAGATTCAAGAGTAAAATTTTGTTATATAATTTCTCCTAGTCGCTCATTTAAAGTATCAAATATGATTTCTCGCTATAAAAACCCGTATATAATAGAAACACAGATTATCTCAATTTCAAAAGTTTTCAATCCAAAATTTCACTAATCATAAAACCACAAAGAAAAATGTATATGTCAGTTCAAGAAAATGAAGATTCAAGAGTAAAATTTTGTTATATAATTTCTCCTAGTCGCTCATTTAAAGTATCAAATATGATTTCTCGCTATAAAAACCCGTATATAATAGAAACACAGATTATCTCAATTTCAAAAGTTTTCAATCCAAAATTTCACTAATCATAAAACCACAAAGAAAAATGTATATGTCAGTTCAAGAAAATGAAGATTCAAGAGTAAAATTTTGTTATATAATTTCTCCTAGTCGCTCATTTAAAGTATCAAATATGATTTCTCGCTATAAAAACCCGTATATAATAGAAACACAGATTATCTCAATTTCAAAAGTTTTCAATCCAAAATTTCACTAATCATAAAACCACAAAGAAAAATGTATATGTCAGTTCAAGAAAATGAAGATTCAAGAGTAAAATTTTGTTATATAATTTCTCCTAGTCGCTCATTTAAAGTATCAAATATGATTTCTCGCTATAAAAACCCGTATATAATAGAAACACAGATTATCTCAATTTCAAAAGTTTTCAATCCAAAATTTCACTAATCATAAAACCACAAAGAAAAATGTATATGTCAGTTCAAGAAAATGAAGATTCAAGAGTAAAATTTTGTTATATAATTTCTCCTAGTCGCTCATTTAAAGTATCAAATATGATTTCTCGCTATAAAAACCCGTATATAATAGAAACACAGATTATCTCAATTTCAAAAGTTTTCAATCCAAAATTTCACTAATCATAAAACCACAAAGAAAAATGTATATGTCAGTTCAAGAAAATGAAGATTCAAGAGTAAAATTTTGTTATATAATTTCTCCTAGTCGCTCATTTAAAGTATCAAATATGATTTCTCGCTATAAAAACCCGTATATAATAGAAACACAGATTATCTCAATTTCAAAAGTTTTCAATCCAAAATTTCACTAATCATAAAACCACAAAGAAAAATGTATATGTCAGTTCAAGAAAATGAAGATTCAAGAGTAAAATTTTGTTATATAATTTCTCCTAGTCGCTCATTTAAAGTATCAAATATGATTTCTCGCTATAAAAACCCGTATATAATAGAAACACAGATTATCTCAATTTCAAAAGTTTTCAATCCAAAATTTCACTAATCATAAAACCACAAAGAAAAATGTATATGTCAGTTCAAGAAAATGAAGATTCAAGAGTAAAATTTTGTTATATAATTTCTCCTAGTCGCTCATTTAAAGTATCAAATATGATTTCTCGCTATAAAAACCCGTATATAATAGAAACACAGATTATCTCAATTTCAAAAGTTTTCAATCCAAAATTTCACTAATCATAAAACCACAAAGAAAAATGTATATGTCAGTTCAAGAAAATGAAGATTCAAGAGTAAAATTTTGTTATATAATTTCTCCTAGTCGCTCATTTAAAGTATCAAATATGATTTCTCGCTATAAAAACCCGTATATAATAGAAACACAGATTATCTCAATTTCAAAAGTTTTCAATCCAAAATTTCACTAATCATAAAACCACAAAGAAAAATGTATATGTCAGTTCAAGAAAATGAAGATTCAAGAGTAAAATTTTGTTATATAATTTCTCCTAGTCGCTCATTTAAAGTATCAAATATGATTTCTCGCTATAAAAACCCGTATATAATAGAAACACAGATTATCTCAATTTCAAAAGTTTTCAATCCAAAATTTCACTAATCATAAAACCACAAAGAAAAATGTATATGTCAGTTCAAGAAAATGAAGATTCAAGAGTAAAATTTTGTTATATAATTTCTCCTAGTCGCTCATTTAAAGTATCAAATATGATTTCTCGCTATAAAAACCCGTATATAATAGAAACACAGATTATCTCAATTTCAAAAGTTTTCAATCCAAAATTTCACTAATCATAAAACCACAAAGAAAAATGTATATGTCAGTTCAAGAAAATGAAGATTCAAGAGTAAAATTTTGTTATATAATTTCTCCTAGTCGCTCATTTAAAGTATCAAATATGATTTCTCGCTATAAAAACCCGTATATAATAGAAACACAGATTATCTCAATTTCAAAAGTTTTCAATCCAAAATTTCACTAATCATAAAACCACAAAGAAAAATGTATATGTCAGTTCAAGAAAATGAAGATTCAAGAGTAAAATTTTGTTATATAATTTCTCCTAGTCGCTCATTTAAAATATCAAATATGATTTCTCGCTATAAAAACCCGTATATAATAGAAACACAGATTATCTCAATTTCAAAAGTTTTCAATCCAAAATTTCACTAATCATAAAACCACAAAGAAAAATGTATATGTCAGTTCAAGAAAATGAAGATTCAAGAGTAAAATTTTGTTATATAATTTCTCCTAGTCGCTCATTTAAAGTATCAAATATTATTTCTCGCTATAAAAACCCGTATATAATAGAAACACAGATTATCTCAATTTCAAAAGTTTTCAATCCAAAATTTCACTAATCATAAAACCACAAAGAAAAATGTATATGTCAGTTCAAGAAAATGAAGATTCAAGAGTATAATTTTGTTATATAATTTCTCCTAGTCGCTCATTTAAAGTATCAAATATGATTTCTCGCTATAAAAACCCGTATATAATAGAAACACAAATTATCTCAATTTCAAAAGTTTTCAATCCAAAATTTCACTAATCATAAAACCACAAAGAAAAATGTAATATGTCAGTTCAAGAAAATGAAGATTCAAGAGTAAAATTTTGTTATATAATTTCTCCTAGTCGCTCATTTAAAGTATCAAATATGATTTCTCGCTATAAAAACCCGTATATAATAGAAACACAGATTATCTCAATTTCAAAAAGTTTTCAATCCAAAATTTCACTAATCATAAAACCACAAAGAAAAATGTATATGTCAGTTCAAGAAAATGAAGATTCAAGAGTAAAATTTTGTTATATAATTTCTCCTAGTCGCTCATTTAAAGTATCAAATATTATTTCTCGCTATAAAAACCCCGGTATATAATAGAAACACAGATTATCTCAATTTCAAAAGTTTTCAATCCAAAATTTCACTAATCATAAAACCACAAAGAAAAATGTATATGTCAGTTCAAGAAAATGAAGATTCAAGAGTATAATTTTGTTATATAATTTCTCCTAGTCGCTCATTTAAAGTATCAAATATGATTTCTCGCTATAAAAACCCGTATATAATAGAAACACAAATTATCTCAATTTCAAAAGTTTTCAATCCAAAATTTCACTAATCATAAAACCACAAAGAAAAATGTATATGTCAGTTCAAGAAAATGAAGATTCAAGAGTAAAATTTTGTTATATAATTTCTCCTAGTCGCTCATTTAAAGTATCAAATATGATTTCTCGCTATAAAAACCCGTATATAATAGAAACACAGATTATCTCAATTTCAAAAGTTTTCAATCCAAAATTTCACTAATCATAAAACCACAAAGAAAAATGTATATGTCAGTTCAAGAAAATGAAGATTCAAGAGTAAAATTTTGTTATATAATTTCTCCTAGTCGCTCATTTAAAGTATCAAATATGATTTCTCGCTATAAAAACCCGTATATAATAGAAACACAGATTATCTCAATTTCAAAAGTTTTCAATCCAAAATTTCACTAATCATAAAACCACAAAGAAAAATGTATATGTCAGTTCAAGAAAATGAAGATTCAAGAGTAAAATTTTGTTATATAATTTCTCCTATTCGCTCATTTAAAATATCAAATATGATTTCTCGCTATAAAAACCCGTATATAATAGAAACACAGATTATCTCAATTTCAAAAGTTTTCAATCCAAAATTTCACTAATCATAAAACCACAAAGAAAAATGTATATGTCAGTTCAAGAAAATGAAGATTTAAGAGTAAAATTTTGTTATATAATTTCTCCTAGTCGCTCATTTAAAGTATCAAATATGATTTCTCGCTATAAAAACCCGTATATAATAGAAACACAGATTATCTCAATTTCAAAAGTTTTCAATCCAAAATTTCACTAATCATAAAACCACAAAGAAAAATGTATATGTCAGTTCAAGAAAATGAAGATTCAAGAGTAAAATTTTGTTATATAATTTCTCCTAGTCGCTCATTTAAAATATCAAATATGATTTCTCGCTATAAAAACCCGTATATAATAGAAACACAGATTATCTCAATTTCAAAAGTTTTCAATCCAAAATTTCACTAATCATAAAACCACAAAGAAAAATGTATATGTCAGTTCAAGAAAATGAAGATTCAAGAGTAAAATTTTGTTATATAATTTCTCCTAGTCGCTCATTTAAAGTATCAAATATGATTTCTCGCTATAAAAACCCGTATATAATAGAAACACAGATTATCTCAATTTCAAAAGTTTTCAATCCAAAATTTCACTAATCATAAAACCACAAAGAAAAATGTATATGTCAGTTCAAGAAAATGAAGATTCAAGAGTAAAATTTTGTTATATAATTTCTCCTAGTCGCTCATTTAAAGTATCAAATATGATTTCTCGCTATAAAAACCCGTATATAATAGAAACACAAATTATCTCAATTTCAAAAGTTTTCAATCCAAAATTTCACTAATCATAAAACCACAAAGAAAAATGTATATGTCAGTTCAAGAAAATGAAGATTCAAGAGTAAAATTTTGTTATATAATTTCTCCTAGTCGCTCATTTAAAGTATCAAATATGATTTCTCGCTATAAAAACCCGTATATAATAGAAACACAGATTATCTCAATTTCAAAAGTTTTCAATCCAAAATTTCACTAATCATAAAACCACAAAGAAAAATGTATATGTCAGTTCAAGAAAATGAAGATTCAAGAGTAAAATTTTGTTATATAATTTCTCCTATTCGCTCATTTAAAATATCAAATATGATTTCTCGCTATAAAAACCCGTATATAATAGAAACACAGATTATCTCAATTTCAAAAGTTTTCAATCCAAAATTTCACTAATCATAAAACCACAAAGAAAAATGTATATGTCAGTTCAAGAAAATGAAGATTCAAGAGTAAAATTTTGTTATATAATTTCTCCTAGTCGCTCATTTAAAGTATCAAATATGATTTCTCGCTATAAAAACCCGTATATAATAGAAACACAAATTATCTCAATTTCAAAAGTTTTCAATCCAAAATTTCACTAATCATAAAACCACAAAGAAAAATGTATATGTCAGTTCAAGAAAATGAAGATTCAAGAGTAAAATTTTGTTATATAATTTCTCCTATTCGCTCATTTAAAATATCAAATATGATTTCTCGCTATAAAAACCCGTATATAATAGAAACACAGATTATCTCAATTTCAAAAGTTTTCAATCCAAAATTTCACTAATCATAAAACCACAAAGAAAAAGGTATATGTCAGTTCAAGAAAATGAAGATTCAAGAGTAAAATTTTGTTATATAATTTCTCCTAGTCGCTCATTTAAAGTATCAAATATGATTTCTCGCTATAAAAACCCGTATATAATAGAAACACAGATTATCTCAATTTCAAAAGTTTTCAATCCAAAATTTCACTAATCATAAAACCACAAAGAAAAATGTATATGTCAGTTCAAGAAAATGAAGATTCAAGAGTAAAATTTTGTTATATAATTTCTCCTAGTCGCTCATTTAAAGTATCAAATATGATTTCTCGCTATAAAAACCCGTATATAATAGAAACACAAATTATCTCAATTTCAAAAGTTTTCAATCCAAAATTTCACTAATCATAAAACCACAAAGAAAAATGTATATGTCAGTTCAAGAAAATGAAGATTCAAGAGTAAAATTTTGTTATATAATTTCTCCTAGTCGCTCATTTAAAGTATCAAATATGATTTCTCGCTATAAAAACCCGTATATAGTAGAAACACAGATTATCTCAATTTCAAAAGTTTTCAATCCAAAATTTCACTAATCATAAAACCACAAAGAAAAATGTATATGTCAGTTCAAGAAAATGAAGATTCAAGAGTAAAATTTTGTTATATAATTTCTCCTATTCGCTCATTTAAAATATCAAATATGATTTCTCGCTATAAAAACCCGTATATAATAGAAACACAGATTATCTCAATTTCAAAAGTTTTCAATCCAAAATTTCACTAATCATAAAACCACAAAGAAAAAGGTATATGTCAGTTCAAGAAAATGAAGATTCAAGAGTAAAATTTTGTTATATAATTTCTCCTAGTCGCTCATTTAAAGTATCAAATATGATTTCTCGCTATAAAAACCCGTATATAATAGAAACACAGATTATCTCAATTTCAAAAGTTTTCAATCCAAAATTTCACTAATCATAAAACCACAAAGAAAAATGTATATGTCAGTTCAAGAAAATGAAGATTCAAGAGTAAAATTTTGTTATATAATTTCTCCTAGTCGCTCATTTAAAATATCAAATATGATTTCTCGCTATAAAAACCCGTATATAATAGAAACACAGATTATCTCAATTTCAAAAGTTTTCAATCCAAAATTTCACTAATCATAAAACCACAAAGAAAAATGTATATGTCAGTTCAAGAAAATGAAGATTCAAGAGTAAAATTTTGTTATATAATTTCTCCTAGTCGCTCATTTAAAGTATCAAATATGATTTCTCGCTATAAAAACCCGTATATAATAGAAACACAGATTATCTCAATTTCAAAAGTTTTCAATCCAAAATTTCACTAATCATAAAACCACAAAGAAAAATGTATATGTCAGTTCAAGAAAATGAAGATTCAAGAGTAAAATTTTGTTATATAATTTCTCCTAGTCGCTCATTTAAAGTATCAAATATGATTTCTCGCTATAAAAACCCGTATATAATAGAAACACAGATTATCTCAATTTCAAAAGTTTTCAATCCAAAATTTCACTAATCATAAAACCACAAAGAAAAATGTATATGTCAGTTCAAGAAAATGAAGATTCAAGAGTAAAATTTTGTTATATAATTTCTCCTAGTCGCTCATTTAAAGTATCAAATATGATTTCTCGCTATAAAAACCCGTATATAATAGAAACACAGATTATCTCAATTTCAAAAGTTTTCAATCCAAAATTTCACTAATCATAAAACCACAAAGAAAAATGTATATGTCAGTTCAAGAAAATGAAGATTCAAGAGTAAAATTTTGTTATATAATTTCTCCTAGTCGCTCATTTAAAGTATCAAATATGATTTCTCGCTATAAAAACCCGTATATAATAGAAACACAGATTATCTCAATTTCAAAAGTTTTCAATCCAAAATTTCACTAATCATAAAACCACAAAGAAAAATGTATATGTCAGTTCAAGAAAATGAAGATTCAAGAGTAAAATTTTGTTATATAATTTCTCCTAGTCGCTCATTTAAAGTATCAAATATGATTTCTCGCTATAAAAACCCGTATATAATAGAAACACAGATTATCTCAATTTCAAAAGTTTTCAATCCAAAATTTCACTAATCATAAAACCACAAAGAAAAATGTATATGTCAGTTCAAGAAAATGAAGATTCAAGAGTAAAATTTTGTTATATAATTTCTCCTAGTCGCTCATTTAAAGTATCAAATATGATTTCTCGCTATAAAAACCCGTATATAATAGAAACACAGATTATCTCAATTTCAAAAGTTTTCAATCCAAAATTTCACTAATCATAAAACCACAAAGAAAAATGTATATGTCAGTTCAAGAAAATGAAGATTCAAGAGTAAAATTTTGTTATATAATTTCTCCTAGTCGCTCATTTAAAGTATCAAATATGATTTCTCGCTATAAAAACCCGTATATAATAGAAACACAGATTATCTCAATTTCAAAAGTTTTCAATCCAAAATTTCACTAATCATAAAACCACAAAGAAAAATGTATATGTCAGTTCAAGAAAATGAAGATTCAAGAGTAAAATTTTGTTATATAATTTCTCCTAGTCGCTCATTTAAAGTATCAAATATGATTTCTCGCTATAAAAACCCGTATATAATAGAAACACAGATTATCTCAATTTCAAAAGTTTTCAATCCAAAATTTCACTAATCATAAAACCACAAAGAAAAATGTATATGTCAGTTCAAGAAAATGAAGATTCAAGAGTAAAATTTTGTTATATAATTTCTCCTAGTCGCTCATTTAAAGTATCAAATATGATTTCTCGCTATAAAAACCCGTATATAATAGAAACACAGATTATCTCAATTTCAAAAGTTTTCAATCCAAAATTTCACTAATCATAAAACCACAAAGAAAAATGTATATGTCAGTTCAAGAAAATGAAGATTCAAGAGTAAAATTTTGTTATATAATTTCTCCTAGTCGCTCATTTAAAGTATCAAATATGATTTCTCGCTATAAAAACCCGTATATAATAGAAACACAGATTATCTCAATTTCAAAAGTTTTCAATCCAAAATTTCACTAATCATAAAACCACAAAGAAAAATGTATATGTCAGTTCAAGAAAATGAAGATTCAAGAGTAAAATTTTGTTATATAATTTCTCCTAGTCGCTCATTTAAAGTATCAAATATGATTTCTCGCTATAAAAACCCGTATATAATAGAAACACAGATTATCTCAATTTCAAAAGTTTTCAATCCAAAATTTCACTAATCATAAAACCACAAAGAAAAATGTATATGTCAGTTCAAGAAAATGAAGATTCAAGAGTAAAATTTTGTTATATAATTTCTCCTAGTCGCTCATTTTAAGTATCAAATATGATTTCTCGCTATAAAAACCCGTATATAATAGAAACACAGATTATCTCAATTTCAAAAGTTTTCAATCCAAAATTTCACTAATCATAAAACCACAAAGAAAAATGTATATGTCAGTTCAAGAAAATGAAGATTCAAGAGTAAAATTTTGTTATATAATTTCTCCTAGTCGCTCATTTAAAGTATCAAATATGATTTCTCGCTATAAAAACCCGTATATAATAGAAACACAAATTATCTCAATTTCAAAAGTTTTCAATCCAAAATTTCACTAATCATAAAACCACAAAGAAAAATGTATATGTCAGTTCAAGAAAATGAAGATTCAAGAGTAAAATTTTGTTATATAATTTCTCCTAGTCGCTCATTTAAAGTATCAAATATGATTTCTCGCTATAAAAACCCGTATATAATAGAAACACAGATTATCTCAATTTCAAAAGTTTTCAATCCAAAATTTCACTAATCATAAAACCACAAAGAAAAATGTATATGTCAGTTCAAGAAAATGAAGATTCAAGAGTAAAATTTTGTTATATAATTTCTCCTAGTCGCTCATTTAAAGTATCAAATATGATTTCTCGCTATAAAAACCCGTATATAATAGAAACACAGATTATCTCAATTTCAAAAGTTTTCAATCCAAAATTTCACTAATCATAAAACCACAAAGAAAAATGTATATGTCAGTTCAAGAAAATGAAGATTCAAGAGTAAAATTTTGTTATATAATTTCTCCTAGTCGCTCATTTAAAGTATCAAATATGATTTCTCGCTATAAAAACCCGTATATAATAGAAACACAGATTATCTCAATTTCAAAAGTTTTCAATCCAAAATTTCACTAATCATAAAACCACAAAGAAAAATGTATATGTCAGTTCAAGAAAATGAAGATTCAAGAGTAAAATTTTGTTATATAATTTCTCCTAGTCGCTCATTTAAAATATCAAATATGATTTCTCGCTATAAAAACCCGTATATAATAGAAACACAGATTATCTCAATTTCAAAAGTTTTCAATCCAAAATTTCACTAATCATAAAACCACAAAGAAAAATGTATATGTCAGTTCAAGAAAATGAAGATTCAAGAGTAAAATTTTGTTATATAATTTCTCCTAGTCGCTCATTTAAAGTATCAAATATGATTTCTCGCTATAAAAACCCGTATATAATAGAAACACAGATTATCTCAATTTCAAAAGTTTTCAATCCAAAATTTCACTAATCGTAAAACCACAAAGAAAAATGTATATGTCAGTTCAAGAAAATGAAGATTCAAGAGTAAAATTTTGTTATATAATTTCTCCTAGTCGCTCATTTAAATTATCAAATATGATTTCTCGCTATAAAAACCCGTATATAATAGAAACACTGATTATCTCAATTTCAAAAGTTTTCAATCCAAAATTTCACTAATCATAAAACCACAAAGAAAAATGTATATGTCAGTTCAAGAAAATGAAGATTCAAGAGTAAAATTTTGTTATATAATTTCTCCTAGTCGCTCATTTAAAGTATCAAATATGATTTCTCGCTATAAAAACCCGTATATAATAGAAACACAGATTATCTCAATTTCAAAAGTTTTCAATCCAAAATTTCACTAATCATAAAACCACAAAGAAAAATGTATATGTCAGTTCAAGAAAATGAAGATTCAAGAGTAAAATTTTGTTATATAATTTCTCCTAGTCGCTCATTTAAAGTATCAAATATGATTTCTCGCTATAAAAACCCGTATATAATAGAAACACAAATTATCTCAATTTCAAAAGTTTTCAATCCAAAATTTCACTAATCATAAAACCACAAAGAAAAATGTATATGTCAGTTCAAGAAAATGAAGATTCAAGAGTAAAATTTTGTTATATAATTTCTCCTAGTCGCTCATTTAAAGTATCAAATATGATTTCTCGCTATAAAAACCCGTATATAATAGAAACACAGATTATCTCAATTTCAAAAGTTTTCAATCCAAAATTTCACTAATCATAAAACCACAAAGAAAAATGTATATGTCAGTTCAAGAAAATGAAGATTCAAGAGTAAAATTTTGTTATATAATTTCTCCTAGTCGCTCATTTAAAGTATCAAATATGATTTCTCGCTATAAAAACCCGTATATAATAGAAACACAGATTATCTCAATTTCAAAAGTTTTCAATCCAAAATTTCACTAATCATAAAACCACAAAGAAAAATGTATATGTCAGTTCAAGAAAATGAAGATTCAAGAGTAAAATTTTGTTATATAATTTCTCCTAGTCGCTCATTTAAAGTATCAAATATGATTTCTCGCTATAAAAACCCGTATATAATAGAAACACAGATTATCTCAATTTCAAAAGTTTTCAATCCAAAATTTCACTAATCATAAAACCACAAAGAAAAATGTATATGTCAGTTCAAGAAAATGAAGATTCAAGAGTAAAATTTTGTTATATAATTTCTCCTAGTCGCTCATTTAAAGTATCAAATATGATTTCTCGCTATAAAAACCCGTATATAATAGAAACACAGATTATCTCAATTTCAAAAGTTTTCAATCCAAAATTTCACTAATCATAAAACCACAAAGAAAAATGTATATGTCAGTTCAAGAAAATGAAGATTCAAGAGTAAAATTTTGTTATATAATTTCTCCTAGTCGCTCATTTAAAGTATCAAATATGATTTCTCGCTATAAAAACCCGTATATAATAGAAACACAGATTATCTCAATTTCAAAAGTTTTCAATCCAAAATTTCACTAATCATAAAACCACAAAGAAAAATGTATATGTCAGTTCAAGAAAATGAAGATTCAAGAGTAAAATTTTGTTATATAATTTCTCCTAGTCGCTCATTTAAAGTATCAAATATGATTTCTCGCTATAAAAACCCGTATATAATAGAAACACAGATTATCTCAATTTCAAAAGTTTTCAATCCAAAATTTCACTAATCATAAAACCACAAAGAAAAATGTATATGTCAGTTCAAGAAAATGAAGATTCAAGAGTAAAATTTTGTTATATAATTTCTCCTAGTCGCTCATTTAAAGTATCAAATATGATTTCTCGCTATAAAAACCCGTATATAATAGAAACACAGATTATCTCAATTTCAAAAGTTTTCAATCCAAAATTTCACTAATCATAAAACCACAAAGAAAAATGTATATGTCAGTTCAAGAAAATGAAGATTCAAGAGTAAAATTTTGTTATATAATTTCTCCTAGTCGCTCATTTAAAGTATCAAATATGATTTCTCGCTATAAAAACCCGTATATAATAGAAACACAGATTATCTCAATTTCAAAAGTTTTCAATCCAAAATTTCACTAATCATAAAACCACAAAGAAAAATGTATATGTCAGTTCAAGAAAATGAAGATTCAAGAGTAAAATTTTGTTATATAATTTCTCCTAGTCGCTCATTTAAAGTATCAAATATGATTTCTCGCTATAAAAACCCGTATATAATAGAAACACAGATTATCTCAATTTCAAAAGTTTTCAATCCAAAATTTCACTAATCATAAAACCACAAAGAAAAATGTATATGTCAGTTCAAGAAAATGAAGATTCAAGAGTAAAATTTTGTTATATAATTTCTCCTAGTCGCTCATTTAAAGTATCAAATATGATTTCTCGCTATAAAAACCCGTATATAATAGAAACACAGATTATCTCAATTTCAAAAGTTTTCAATCCAAAATTTCACTAATCATAAAACCACAAAGAAAAATGTATATGTCAGTTCAAGAAAATGAAGATTCAAGAGTAAAATTTTGTTATATAATTTCTCCTAGTCGCTCATTTAAAGTATCAAATATGATTTCTCGCTATAAAAACCCGTATATAATAGAAACACAGATTATCTCAATTTCAAAAGTTTTCAATCCAAAATTTCACTAATCATAAAACCACAAAGAAAAATGTATATGTCAGTTCAAGAAAATGAAGATTCAAGAGTAAAATTTTGTTATATAATTTCTCCTAGTCGCTCATTTAAAGTATCAAATATTATTTCTCGCTATAAAAACCCGTATATAATAGAAACACAGATTATCTCAATTTCAAAAGTTTTCAATCCAAAATTTCACTAATCATAAAACCACAAAGAAAAATGTATATGTCAGTTCAAGAAAATGAAGATTCAAGAGTAAAATTTTGTTATATAATTTCTCCTAGTCGCTCATTTAAAAGTATCAAATATGATTTCTCGCTATAAAAACCCGTATATAATAGAAACACAGATTATCTCAATTTCAAAAGTTTTCAATCCAAAATTTCACTAATCATAAAACCACAAAGAAAAATGTATATGTCAGTTCAAGAAAATGAAGATTCAAGAGTAAAATTTTGTTATATAATTTCTCCTAGTCGCTCATTTAAAGTATCAAATATTATTTCTCGCTATAAAAACCCGTATATAATAGAAACACAGATTATCTCAATTTCAAAAGTTTTCAATCCAAAATTTCACTAATCATAAAACCACAAAGAAAAATGTATATGTCAGTTCAAGAAAATGTAGATTCAAGAGTAAAATTTTGTTATATAATTTCTCCTAGTCGCTCATTTAAAGTATCAAATATGATTTCTCGCTATAAAAACCCGTATATAATAGAAACACAGATTATCTCAATTTCAAAAGTTTTCAATCCAAAATTTCACTAATCATAAAACCACAAAGAAAAATGTATATGTCAGTTCAAGAAAATGAAGATTCAAGAGTAAAATTTTGTTATATAATTTCTCCTAGTCGCTCATTTAAAGTATCAAATATGATTTCTCGCTATAAAAACCCGTATATAATAGAAACACAGATTATCTCAATTTCAAAAGTTTTCAATCCAAAATTTCACTAATCATAAAACCACAAAGAAAAATGTATATGTCAGTTCAAGAAAATGAAGATTCAAGAGTAAAATTTTGTTATATAATTTCTCCTAGTCGCTCATTTAAAAGTATCAAATATGATTTCTCGCTATAAAAACCCGTATATAATAGAAACACAGATTATCTCAATTTCAAAAGTTTTCAATCCAAAATTTCACTAATCATAAAACCACAAAGAAAAATGTATATGTCAGTTCAAGAAAATGAAGATTCAAGAGTAAAATTTTGTTATATAATTTCTCCTAGTCGCTCATTTAAAGTATCAAATATGATTTCTCGCTATAAAAACCCGTATATAATAGAAACACAGATTATCTCAATTTCAAAAGTTTTCAATCCAAAATTTCACTAATCATAAAACCACAAAGAAAAATGTATATGTCAGTTCAAGAAAATGAAGATTCAAGAGTAAAATTTTGTTATATAATTTCTCCTAGTCGCTCATTTAAAGTATCAAATATGATTTCTCGCTATAAAAACCCGTATATAATAGAAACACAGATTATCTCAATTTCAAAAGTTTTCAATCCAAAATTTCACTAATCATAAAACCACAAAGAAAAATGTATATGTCAGTTCAAGAAAATGAAGATTCAAGAGTAAAATTTTGTTATATAATTTCTCCTAGTCGCTCATTTAAAGTATCAAATATGATTTCTCGCTATAAAAACCCGTATATAATAGAAACACAGATTATCTCAATTTCAAAAGTTTTCAATCCAAAATTTCACTAATCATAAAACCACAAAGAAAAATGTATATGTCAGTTCAAGAAAATGAAGATTCAAGAGTAAAATTTTGTTATATAATTTCTCCTAGTCGCTCATTTAAAGTATCAAATATTATTTCTCGCTATAAAAACCCGTATATAATAGAAACACAGATTATCTCAATTTCAAAAGTTTTCAATCCAAAATTTCACTAATCATAAAACCACAAAGAAAAATGTATATGTCAGTTCAAGAAAATGTAGATTCAAGAGTAAAATTTTGTTATATAATTTCTCCTAGTCGCTCATTTAAAGTATCAAATATGATTTCTCGCTATAAAAACCCGTATATAATAGAAACACAGATTATCTCAATTTCAAAAGTTTTCAATCCAAAATTTCACTAATCATAAAACCACAAAGAAAAATGTATATGTCAGTTCAAGAAAATGAAGATTCAAGAGTAAAATTTTGTTATATAATTTCTCCTAGTCGCTCATTTAAAGTATCAAATATGATTTCTCGCTATAAAAACCCGTATATAATAGAAACACAGATTATCTCAATTTCAAAAGTTTTCAATCCAAAATTTCACTAATCATAAAACCACAAAGAAAAATATATATGTCAGTTCAAGAAAATGAAGATTCAAGAGTAAAATTTTGTTATATAATTTCTCCTAGTCGCTCATTTAAAATATCAAATATGATTTCTCGCTATAAAAACCCGTATATAATAGAAACACAGATTATCTCAATTTCAAAAGTTTTCAATCCAAAATTTCACTAATCATAAAACCACAAAGAAAAATGTATATGTCAGTTCAAGAAAATGAAGATTCAAGAGTAAAATTTTGTTATATAATTTCTCCTAGTCGCTCATTTAAAGTATCAAATATTATTTCTCGCTATAAAAACCCGTATATAATAGAAACACAGATTATCTCAATTTCAAAAGTTTTCAATCCAAAATTTCACTAATCATAAAACCACAAAGAAAAATGTATATGTCAGTTCAAGAAAATGTAGATTCAAGAGTAAAATTTTGTTATATAATTTCTCCTAGTCGCTCATTTAAAGTATCAAATATGATTTCTCGCTATAAAAACCCGTATATAATAGAAACACAGATTATCTCAATTTCAAAAGTTTTCAATCCAAAATTTCACTAATCATAAAACCACAAAGAAAAATGTATATGTCAGTTCAAGAAAATGAAGATTCAAGAGTAAAATTTTGTTATATAATTTCTCCTAGTCGCTCATTTAAAGTATCAAATATGATTTCTCGCTATAAAAACCCGTATATAATAGAAACACAGATTATCTCAATTTCAAAAGTTTTCAATCCAAAATTTCACTAATCATAAAACCACAAAGAAAAATGTATATGTCAGTTCAAGAAAATGAAGATTCAAGAGTAAAATTTTGTTATATAATTTCTCCTAGTCGCTCATTTAAAGTATCAAATATGATTTCTCGCTATAAAAACCCGTATATAATAGAAACACAGATTATCTCAATTTCAAAAGTTTTCAATCCAAAATTTCACTAATCATAAAACCACAAAGAAAAATGTATATGTCAGTTCAAGAAAATGAAGATTCAAGAGTAAAATTTTGTTATATAATTTCTCCTAGTCGCTCATTTAAAGTATCAAATATGATTTCTCGCTATAAAAACCCGTATATAATAGAAACACAGATTATCTCAATTTCAAAAGTTTTCAATCCAAAATTTCACTAATCATAAAACCACAAAGAAAAATGTATATGTCAGTTCAAGAAAATGAAGATTCAAGAGTAAAATTTTGTTATATAATTTCTCCTAGTCGCTCATTTAAAGTATCAAATATGATTTCTCGCTATAAAAACCCGTATATAATAGAAACACAGATTATCTCAATTTCAAAAGTTTTCAATCCAAAATTTCACTAATCATAAAACCACAAAGAAAAATGTATATGTCAGTTCAAGAAAATGAAGATTCAAGAGTAAAATTTTGTTATATAATTTCTCCTAGTCGCTCATTTAAAGTATCAAATATGATTTCTCGCTATAAAAACCCGTATATAATAGAAACACAGATTATCTCAATTTCAAAAGTTTTCAATCCAAAATTTCACTAATCATAAAACCACAAAGAAAAATGTATATGTCAGTTCAAGAAAATGAAGATTCAAGAGTAAAATTTTGTTATATAATTTCTCCTAGTCGCTCATTTAAAGTATCAAATATGATTTCTCGCTATAAAAACCCGTATATAATAGAAACACAGATTATCTCAATTTCAAAAGTTTTCAATCCAAAATTTCACTAATCATAAAACCACAAAGAAAAATGTATATGTCAGTTCAAGAAAATGAAGATTCAAGAGTAAAATTTTGTTATATAATTTCTCCTAGTCGCTCATTTAAAGTATCAAATATGATTTCTCGCTATAAAAACCCGTATATAATAGAAACACAGATTATCTCAATTTCAAAAGTTTTCAATCCAAAATTTCACTAATCATAAAACCACAAAGAAAAATGTATATGTCAGTTCAAGAAAATGAAGATTCAAGAGTAAAATTTTGTTATATAATTTCTCCTAGTCGCTCATTTAAAGTATCAAATATGATTTCTCGCTATAAAAACCCGTATATAATAGAAACACAGATTATCTCAATTTCAAAAGTTTTCAATCCAAAATTTCACTAATCATAAAACCACAAAGAAAAATGTATATGTCAGTTCAAGAAAATGAAGATTCAAGAGTAAAATTTTGTTATATAATTTCTCCTAGTCGCTCATTTAAAGTATCAAATATGATTTCTCGCTATAAAAACCCGTATATAATAGAAACACAGATTATCTCAATTTCAAAAGTTTTCAATCCAAAATTTCACTAATCATAAAACCACAAAGAAAAATGTATATGTCAGTTCAAGAAAATGAAGATTCAAGAGTAAAATTTTGTTATATAATTTCTCCTAGTCGCTCATTTAAAGTATCAAATATGATTTCTCGCTATAAAAACCCGTATATAATAGAAACACAGATTATCTCAATTTCAAAAGTTTTCAATCCAAAATTTCACTAATCATAAAACCACAAAGAAAAATGTATATGTCAGTTCAAGAAAATGAAGATTCAAGAGTAAAATTTTGTTATATAATTTCTCCTAGTCGCTCATTTAAAGTATCAAATATGATTTCTCGCTATAAAAACCCGTATATAATAGAAACACAGATTATCTCAATTTCAAAAGTTTTCAATCCAAAATTTCACTAATCATAAAACCACAAAGAAAAATGTATATGTCAGTTCAAGAAAATGAAGATTCAAGAGTAAAATTTTGTTATATAATTTCTCCTAGTCGCTCATTTAAAGTATCAAATATGATTTCTCGCTATAAAAACCCGTATATAATAGAAACACAGATTATCTCAATTTCAAAAGTTTTCAATCCAAAATTTCACTAATCATAAAACCACAAAGAAAAATGTATATGTCAGTTCAAGAAAATGAAGATTCAAGAGTAAAATTTTGTTATATAATTTCTCCTAGTCGCTCATTTAAAGTATCAAATATGATTTCTCGCTATAAAAACCCGTATATAATAGAAACACAGATTATCTCAATTTCAAAAGTTTTCAATCCAAAATTTCACTAATCATAAAACCACAAAGAAAAATGTATATGTCAGTTCAAGAAAATGAAGATTCAAGAGTAAAATTTTGTTATATAATTTCTCCTAGTCGCTCATTTAAAGTATCAAATATGATTTCTCGCTATAAAAACCCGTATATAATAGAAACACAGATTATCTCAATTTCAAAAGTTTTCAATCCAAAATTTCACTAATCATAAAACCACAAAGAAAAATGTATATGTCAGTTCAAGAAAATGAAGATTCAAGAGTAAAATTTTGTTATATAATTTCTCCTAGTCGCTCATTTAAAGTATCAAATATGATTTCTCGCTATAAAAACCCGTATATAATAGAAACACAGATTATCTCAATTTCAAAAGTTTTCAATCCAAAATTTCACTAATCATAAAACCACAAAGAAAAATGTATATGTCAGTTCAAGAAAATGAAGATTCAAGAGTAAAATTTTGTTATATAATTTCTCCTAGTCGCTCATTTAAAGTATCAAATATGATTTCTCGCTATAAAAACCCGTATATAATAGAAACACAGATTATCTCAATTTCAAAAGTTTTCAATCCAAAATTTCACTAATCATAAAACCACAAAGAAAAATGTATATGTCAGTTCAAGAAAATGAAGATTCAAGAGTAAAATTTTGTTATATAATTTCTCCTAGTCGCTCATTTAAAGTATCAAATATGATTTCTCGCTATAAAAACCCGTATATAATAGAAACACAGATTATCTCAATTTCAAAAGTTTTCAATCCAAAATTTCACTAATCATAAAACCACAAAGAAAAATGTATATGTCAGTTCAAGAAAATGAAGATTCAAGAGTAAAATTTTGTTATATAATTTCTCCTAGTCGCTCATTTAAAGTATCAAATATGATTTCTCGCTATAAAAACCCGTATATAATAGAAACACAGATTATCTCAATTTCAAAAGTTTTCAATCCAAAATTTCACTAATCATAAAACCACAAAGAAAAATGTATATGTCAGTTCAAGAAAATGAAGATTCAAGAGTAAAATTTTGTTATATAATTTCTCCTAGTCGCTCATTTAAAGTATCAAATATGATTTCTCGCTATAAAAACCCGTATATAATAGAAACACAGATTATCTCAATTTCAAAAGTTTTCAATCCAAAATTTCACTAATCATAAAACCACAAAGAAAAATGTATATGTCAGTTCAAGAAAATGAAGATTCAAGAGTAAAATTTTGTTATATAATTTCTCCTAGTCGCTCATTTAAAGTATCAAATATGATTTCTCGCTATAAAAACCCGTATATAATAGAAACACAGATTATCTCAATTTCAAAAGTTTTCAATCCAAAATTTCACTAATCATAAAACCACAAAGAAAAATGTATATGTCAGTTCAAGAAAATGAAGATTCAAGAGTAAAATTTTGTTATATAATTTCTCCTAGTCGCTCATTTAAAGTATCAAATATGATTTCTCGCTATAAAAACCCGTATATAATAGAAACACAGATTATCTCAATTTCAAAAGTTTTCAATCCAAAATTTCACTAATCATAAAACCACAAAGAAAAATGTATATGTCAGTTCAAGAAAATGAAGATTCAAGAGTAAAATTTTGTTATATAATTTCTCCTAGTCGCTCATTTAAAGTATCAAATATGATTTCTCGCTATAAAAACCCGTATATAATAGAAACACAGATTATCTCAATTTCAAAAGTTTTCAATCCAAAATTTCACTAATCATAAAACCACAAAGAAAAATGTATATGTCAGTTCAAGAAAATGAAGATTCAAGAGTAAAATTTTGTTATATAATTTCTCCTAGTCGCTCATTTAAAGTATCAAATATGATTTCTCGCTATAAAAACCCGTATATAATAGAAACACAGATTATCTCAATTTCAAAAGTTTTCAATCCAAAATTTCACTAATCATAAAACCACAAAGAAAAATGTATATGTCAGTTCAAGAAAATGAAGATTCAAGAGTAAAATTTTGTTATATAATTTCTCCTAGTCGCTCATTTAAAGTATCAAATATGATTTCTCGCTATAAAAACCCGTATATAATAGAAACACAGATTATCTCAATTTCAAAAGTTTTCAATCCAAAATTTCACTAATCATAAAACCACAAAGAAAAATGTATATGTCAGTTCAAGAAAATGAAGATTCAAGAGTAAAATTTTGTTATATAATTTCTCCTAGTCGCTCATTTAAAGTATCAAATATGATTTCTCGCTATAAAAACCCGTATATAATAGAAACACAGATTATCTCAATTTCAAAAGTTTTCAATCCAAAATTTCACTAATCATAAAACCACAAAGAAAAATGTATATGTCAGTTCAAGAAAATGAAGATTCAAGAGTAAAATTTTGTTATATAATTTCTCCTAGTCGCTCATTTAAAGTATCAAATATGATTTCTCGCTATAAAAACCCGTATATAATAGAAACACAGATTATCTCAATTTCAAAAGTTTTCAATCCAAAATTTCACTAATCATAAAACCACAAAGAAAAATGTATATGTCAGTTCAAGAAAATGAAGATTCAAGAGTAAAATTTTGTTATATAATTTCTCCTAGTCGCTCATTTAAAGTATCAAATATGATTTCTCGCTATAAAAACCCGTATATAATAGAAACACAGATTATCTCAATTTCAAAAGTTTTCAATCCAAAATTTCACTAATCATAAAACCACAAAGAAAAATGTATATGTCAGTTCAAGAAAATGAAGATTCAAGAGTAAAATTTTGTTATATAATTTCTCCTAGTCGCTCATTTAAAGTATCAAATATGATTTCTCGCTATAAAAACCCGTATATAATAGAAACACAGATTATCTCAATTTCAAAAGTTTTCAATCCAAAATTTCACTAATCATAAAACCACAAAGAAAAATGTATATGTCAGTTCAAGAAAATGAAGATTCAAGAGTAAAATTTTGTTATATAATTTCTCCTAGTCGCTCATTTAAAGTATCAAATATGATTTCTCGCTATAAAAACCCGTATATAATAGAAACACAGATTATCTCAATTTCAAAAGTTTTCAATCCAAAATTTCACTAATCATAAAACCACAAAGAAAAATGTATATGTCAGTTCAAGAAAATGAAGATTCAAGAGTAAAATTTTGTTATATAATTTCTCCTAATCGCTCATTTAAAGTATCAAATATGATTTCTCGCTATAAAAACCCGTATATAATAGAAACACAGATTATCTCAATTTCAAAAGTTTTCAATCCAAAATTTCACTAATCATAAAACCACAAAGAAAAATGTATATGTCAGTTCAAGAAAATGAAGATTCAAGAGTAAAATTTTGTTATATAATTTCTCCTAGTCGCTCATTTAAAGTATCAAATATGATTTCTCGCTATAAAAACCCGTATATAATAGAAACACAGATTATCTCAATTTCAAAAGTTTTCAATCCAAAATTTCACTAATCATAAAACCACAAAGAAAAATGTATATGTCAGTTCAAGAAAATGAAGATTCAAGAGTAAAATTTTGTTATATAATTTCTCCTAGTCGCTCATTTAAATTATCAAATATGATTTCTCGCTATAAAAACCCGTATATAATAGAAACACAGATTATCTCAATGTCAAAGGTTTTCAATCCAAAATTTCACTAATCATAAAACCACAAAGAAAAATGTATATGTCAGTTCAAGAAAATGAAGATTCAAGAGTAAAATTTTGTTATATAATTTCTCCTAGTCGCTCATTTAAAGTATCAAATATGATTTCTCGCTATAAAAACCCGTATATAATAGAAACACAGATTATCTCAATTTCAAAAGTTTTCAATCCAAAATTTCACTAATCATAAAACCACAAAGAAAAATGTATATGTCAGTTCAAGAAAATGAAGATTCAAGAGTAAAATTTTGTTATATAATTTCTCCTAGTCGCTCATTTAAAGTATCAAATATGATTTCTCGCTATAAAAACCCGTATATAATAGAAACACAGATTATCTCAATTTCAAAAGTTTTCAATCCAAAATTTCACTAATCATAAAACCACAAAGAAAAATGTATATGTCAGTTCAAGAAAATGAAGATTTAAGAGTAAAATTTTGTTATATAATTTCTCCTAGTCGCTCATTTAAAGTATCAAATATGATTTCTCGCTATAAAAACCCGTATATAATAGAAACACAGATTATCTCAATTTCAAAAGTTTTCAATCCAAAATTTCACTAATCATAAAACCACAAAGAAAAATGTATATGTCAGTTCAAGAAAATGAAGATTTAAGAGTAAAATTTTGTTATATAATTTCTCCTAGTCGCTCATTTAAAGTATCAAATATGATTTCTCGCTATAAAAACCCGTATATAATAGAAACACAGATTATCTCAATGTCAAAGGTTTTCAATCCAAAATTTCACTAATCATAAAACCACAAAGAACAATGTATATGTCAGTTCAAGAAAATGAAGATTCAAGAGTAAAATTTTGTTATATAATTTCTCCTAGTCGCTCATTTAAAGTATCAAATATGATTTCTCGCTATAAAAACCCGTATATAATAGAAACACAGATTATCTCAATTTCAAAAGTTTTCAATCCAAAATTTCACTAATCATAAAACCACAAAGAAAAATGTATATAACGGTTCAAGAATATGAAGATTCAAGAGTAAAATTTTGTTATATAATTTCTCCTAGTCGCTCATTTAAAGTATCAAATATGATTTCTCGCTATAAAAACCCGTATATAATAGAAACACAGATTATCTCAATGTCAAAGGTTTTCAATCCAAAATTTCACTAATCATAAAACCACAAAGAAAAATGTATATGTCAGTTCAAGAAAATGAAGATTCAAGAGTAAAATTTTGTTATATAATTTCTCCTAGTCGCTCATTTAAAGTATCAAATATGATTTCTCGCTATAAAAACCCGTATATAATAGAAACACAGATTATCTCAATTTCAAAAGTTTTCAATCCAAAATTTCACTAATCATAAAACCACAAAGAAAAATGTATATGTCAGTTCAAGAAAATGAAGATTCAAGAGTAAAATTTTGTTATATAATTTCTCCTAGTCGCTCATTTAAAGTATCAAATATGATTTCTCGCTATAAAAACCCGTATATAATAGAAACACAGATTATCTCAATTTCAAAAGTTTTCAATCCAAAATTTCACTAATCATAAAACCACAAAGAAAAATGTATATGTCAGTTCAAGAAAATGAAGATTCAAGAGTAAAATTTTGTTATATAATTTCTCCTAGTCGCTCATTTAAAGTATCAAATATGATTTCTCGCTATAAAAACCCGTATATAATAAAAACACAGATTATCTCAATTTCAAAAGTTTTCAATCCAAAATTTCACTAATCATAAAACCACAAAGAAAAATGTATATGTCAGTTCAAGAAAATGAAGATTCAAGAGTAAAATTTTGTTATATAATTTCTCCTAGTCGCTCATTTAAAGTATCAAATATGATTTCTCGCTATAAAAACCCGTATATAATAGAAACACAGATTATCTCAATTTCAAAAGTTTTCAATCCAAAATTTCACTAATCATAAAACCACAAAGAAAAATGTATATGTCAATTCAAGAAAATGAAGATTCAAGAGTAAAATTTTGTTATATAATTTCTCCTAGTCGCTCATTTAAAGTATCAAATATGATTTCTCGCTATAAAAACCCGTATATAATAGAAACACAGATTATCTCAATGTCAAAGGTTTTCAATCCAAAATTTCACTAATCATAAAACCACAAAGAAAAATGTATATGTCAGTTCAAGAAAATGAAGATTCAAGAGTAAAATTTTGTTATATAATTTCTCCTAGTCGCTCATTTAAAGTATCAAATATGATTTCTCGCTATAAAAACCCGTATATAATAGAAACACAGATTATCTCAATGTCAAAGGTTTTCAATCCAAAATTTCACTAATCATAAAACCACAAAGAAAAATGTATATGTCAGTTCAAGAAAATGAAGATTCAAGAGTAAAATTTTGTTATATAATTTCTCCTAGTCGCTCATTTAAAGTATCAAATATGATTTCTCGCTATAAAAACCCGTATATAATAAAAACACAGATTATCTCAATTTCAAAAGTTTTCAATCCAAAATTTCACTAATCATAAAACCACAAAGAAAAATGTATATGTCAATTCAAGAAAATGAAGATTCAAGAGTAAAATTTTGTTATATAATTTCTCCTAGTCGCTCATTTAAAGTATCAAATATGATTTCTCGCTATAAAAACCCGTATATAATAGAAACACAGATTATCTCAATTTCAAAAGTTTTCAAATCCAAAATTTCACTAATCATAAAACCACAAAGAAAAATGTATATGTCAGTTCAAGAAAATGAAGATTCAAGAGTAAAATTTTGTTATATAATTTCTCCTAGTCGCTCATTTAAAGTATCAAATATGATTTCTCGCTATAAAAACCCGTATATAATAGAAACACAGATTATCTCAATTTCAAAAGTTTTCAATCCAAAATTTCACTAATCATAAAACCACAAAGAAAAATGTATATGTCAGTTCAAGAAAATGAAGATTCAAGAGTAAAATTTTGTTATATAATTTCTCCTAGTCGCTCATTTAAAGTAGCAAATATGATTTCTCGCTATAAAAACCCGTATATAATAGAAACACAGATTATCTCAATGTCAAAGGTTTTCAATCCAAAATTTCACTAATCATAAAATCACAAAGAAAAATGTATATGTCAGTTCAAGAAAATGAAGATTCAAGAGTAAAATTTTGTTATATAATTTCTCCTAGTCGCTCATTTAAAGTATCAAATATGATTTCTCGCTATAAAAACCCGTATATAATAGAAACACAGATTATCTCAATTTCAAAAGTTTTCAATCCAAAATTTCACTAATCATAAAACCACAAAGAAAAATGTATATGTCAGTTCAAGAAAATGAAGATTCAAGAGTAAAATTTTGTTATATAATTTCTCCTAGTCGCTCATTTAAAGTATCAAATATGATTTCTCGCTATAAAAACCCGTATATAATAGAAACACAGATTATCTCAATGTCAAAGGTTTTCAATCCAAAATTTCACTAATCATAAAACCACAAAGAAAAATGTATATGTCAGTTCAAGAAAATGAAGATTCAAGAGTAAAATTTTGTTATATAATTTCTCCTAGTCGCTCATTTAAAGTATCAAATATGATTTCTCGCTATAAAAACCCGTATATAATAGAAACACAGATTATCTCAATGTCAAAGGTTTTCAATCCAAAATTTCACTAATCATAAAACCACAAAGAAAAATGTATATGTCAGTTCAAGAAAATGAAGATTCAAGAGTAAAATTTTGTTATATAATTTCTCCTAGTCGCTCATTTAAAGTATCAAATATGATTTCTCGCTATAAAAACCCGTATATAATAGAAACACAGATTATCTCAATTTCAAAAGTTTTCAATCCAAAATTTCACTAATCATAAAACCACAAAGAAAAATGTATATGTCAGTTCAAGAAAATGAAGATTCAAGAGTAAAATTTTGTTATATAATTTCTCCTAGTCGCTCATTTAAATTATCAAATATGATTTCTCGCTATAAAAACCCGTATAAAAAAAAACACAGATTATCTCAATTTCAAAAGTTTTCAATCCAAAATTTCACTAATCATAAAACCACAAAGAAAAATGTATATGTCAGTTCAAGAAAATGAAGATTCAAGAGTAAAATTTTGTTATATAATTTCTCCTAGTCGCTCATTTAAAGTATCAAATATGATTTCTCGCTATAAAAACCCGTATATAATAGAAACACAGATTATCTCAATGTCAAAGGTTTTCAATCCAAAATTTCACTAATCATAAAACCACAAAGAAAAATGTATATGTCAGTTCAAGAAAATGAAGATTCAAGAGTAAAATTTTGTTATATAATTTCTCCTAGTCGCTCATTTAAAGTATCAAATATGATTTCTCGCTATAAAAACCCGTATATAATAGAAACACAGATTATCTCAATTTCAAAAGTTTTCAATCCAAAATTTCACTAATCATAAAACCACAAAGAAAAATGTATATGTCAGTTCAAGAAAATGAAGATTCAAGAGTAAAATTTTGTTATATAATTTCTCCTAGTCGCTCATTTAAAGTATCAAATATGATTTCTCGCTATAAAAACCCGTATATAATAGAAACACAGATTATCTCAATGTCAAAGGTTTTCAATCCAAAATTTCACTAATCATAAAACCACAAAGAAAAATGTATATGTCAGTTCAAGAAAATGAAGATTCAAGAGTAAAATTTTGTTATATAATTTCTCCTAGTCGCTCATTTAAAGTATCAAATATGATTTCTCGCTATAAAAACCCGTATATAATAGAAACACAGATTATCTCAATTTCAAAAGTTTTCAATCCAAAATTTCACTAATCATAAAACCACAAAGAAAAATGTATATGTCAGTTCAAGAAAATGAAGATTCAAGAGTAAAATTTTGTTATATAATTTCTCCTAGTCGCTCATTTAAAGTATCAAATATGATTTCTCGCTATAAAAACCCGTATATAATAGAAACACAGATTATCTCAATTTCAAAAGTTTTCAATCCAAAATTTCACTAATCATAAAACCACAAAGAAAAATGTATATGTCAGTTCAAGAAAATGAAGATTCAAGAGTAAAATTTTGTTATATAATTTCTCCTAGTCGCTCATTTAAAGTATCAAATATGATTTCTCGCTATAAAAACCCGTATATAATAGAAACACAGATTATCTCAATTTCAAAAGTTTTCAATCCAAAATTTCACTAATCATAAAACCACAAAGAAAAATGTATATGTCAGTTCAAGAAAATGAAGATTCAAGAGTAAAATTTTGTTATATAATTTCTCCTAGTCGCTCATTTAAAGTATCAAATATGATTTCTCGCTATAAAAACCCGTATATAATAGAAACACAGATTATCTCAATGTCAAAGGTTTTCAATCCAAAATTTCACTAATCATAAAACCACAAAGAAAAATGTATATGTCAGTTCAAGAAAATGAAGATTCAAGAGTAAAATTTTGTTATATAATTTCTCCTAGTCGCTCATTTAAAGTATCAAATATGATTTCTCGCTATAAAAACCCGTATATAATAGAAACACAGATTATCTCAATTTCAAAAGTTTTCAATCCAAAATTTCACTAATCATAAAACCACAAAGAAAAATGTATATGTCAGTTCAAGAAAATGAAGATTCAAGAGTAAAATTTTGTTATATAATTTCTCCTAGTCGCTCATTTAAAGTATCAAATATGATTTCTCGCTATAAAAACCCGTATATAATAGAAACACAGATTATCTCAATGTCAAAGGTTTTCAATCCAAAATTTCACTAATCATAAAACCACAAAGAAAAATGTATATGTCAGTTCAAGAAAATGAAGATTCAAGAGTAAAATTTTGTTATATAATTTCTCCTAGTCGCTCATTTAAAGTATCAAATATGATTTCTCGCTATAAAAACCCGTATATAATAGAAACACAGATTATCTCAATGTCAAAGGTTTTCAATCCAAAATTTCACTAATCATAAAACCACAAAGAAAAATGTATATGTCAGTTCAAGAAAATGAAGATTCAAGAGTAAAATTTTGTTATATAATTTCTCCTAGTCGCTCATTTAAAGTATCAAATATGATTTCTCGCTATAAAAACCCGTATATAATAGAAACACAGATTATCTCAATGTCAAAGGTTTTCAATCCAAAATTTCACTAATCATAAAACCACAAAGAAAAATGTATATGTCAGTTCAAGAAAATGAAGATTCAAGAGTAAAATTTTGTTATATAATTTCTCCTAGTCGCTCATTTAAAGTATCAAATATGATTTCTCGCTATAAAAACCCGTATATAATAGAAACACAGATTATCTCAATTTCAAAAGTTTTCAATCCAAAATTTCACTAATCATAAAACCACAAAGAAAAATGTATATGTCAGTTCAAGAAAATGAAGATTCAAGAGTAAAATTTTGTTATATAATTTCTCCTAGTCGCTCATTTAAAGTATCAAATATGATTTCTCGCTATAAAAACCCGTATATAATAGAAACACAGATTATCTCAATTTCAAAAGTTTTCAATCCAAAATTTCACTAATCATAAAACCACAAAGAAAAATGTATATGTCAGTTCAAGAAAATGAAGATTCAAGAGTAAAATTTTGTTATATAATTTCTCCTAGTCGCTCATTTAAAGTATCAAATATGATTTCTCGCTATAAAAACCCGTATATAATAGAAACACAGATTATCTCAATTTCAAAAGTTTTCAATCCAAAATTTCACTAATCATAAAACCACAAAGAAAAATGTATATGTCAGTTCAAGAAAATGAAGATTCAAGAGTAAAATTTTGTTATATAATTTCTCCTAGTCGCTCATTTAAAGTATCAAATATGATTTCTCGCTATAAAAACCCGTATATAATAGAAACACAGATTATCTCAATGTCAAAGGTTTTCAATCCAAAATTTCACTAATCATAAAACCACAAAGAAAAATGTATATGTCAGTTCAAGAAAATGAAGATTCAAGAGTAAAATTTTGTTATATAATTTCTCCTAGTCGCTCATTTAAAGTATCAAATATGATTTCTCGCTATAAAAACCCGTATATAATAGAAACACAGATTATCTCAATTTCAAAAGTTTTCAATCCAAAATTTCACTAATCATAAAACCACAAAGAAAAATGTATATGTCAGTTCAAGAAAATGAAGATTCAAGAGTAAAATTTTGTTATATAATTTCTCCTAGTCGCTCATTTAAAGTATCAAATATGATTTCTCGCTATAAAAACCCGTATATAATAGAAACACAGATTATCTCAATGTCAAAGGTTTTCAATCCAAAATTTCACTAATCATAAAACCACAAAGAAAAATGTATATGTCAGTTCAAGAAAATGAAGATTCAAGAGTAAAATTTTGTTATATAATTTCTCCTAGTCGCTCATTTAAAGTATCAAATATGATTTCTCGCTATAAAAACCCGTATATAATAGAAACACAGATTATCTCAATGTCAAAGGTTTTCAATCCAAAATTTCACTAATCATAAAACCACAAAGAAAAATGTATATGTCAGTTCAAGAAAATGAAGATTTAAGAGTAAAATTTTGTTATATAATTTCTCCTAGTCGCTCATTTAAAGTATCAAATATGATTTCTCGCTATAAAAACCCGTATATAATAGAAACACAGATTATCTCAATTTCAAAAGTTTTCAATCCAAAATTTCACTAATCATAAAACCACAAAGAAAAATGTATATGTCAGTTCAAGAAAATGAAGATTCAAGAGTAAAATTTTGTTATATAATTTCTCCTAGTCGCTCATTTAAAGTATCAAATATGATTTCTCGCTATAAAAACCCGTATATAATAGAAACACAGATTATCTCAATTTCAAAAGTTTTCAATCCAAAATTTCACTAATCATAAAACCACAAAGAAAAATGTATATGTCAGTTCAAGAAAATGAAGATTCAAGAGTAAAATTTTGTTATATAATTTCTCCTAGTCGCTCATTTAAAGTATCAAATATGATTTCTCGCTATAAAAACCCGTATATAATAGAAACACAGATTATCTCAATTTCAAAAGTTTTCAATCCAAAATTTCACTAATCATAAAACCACAAAGAAAAATGTATATGTCAGTTCAAGAAAATGAAGATTCAAGAGTAAAATTTTGTTATATAATTTCTCCTAGTCGCTCATTTAAAGTATCAAATATGATTTCTCGCTAT
Organism: Sisyra nigra; assembly: GCA_958496155.1. Lineage (NCBI taxonomy): Eukaryota > Metazoa > Arthropoda > Insecta > Neuroptera > Sisyridae > Sisyra > Sisyra nigra. The sequence goes on along the minus strand of OY292319.1, from coordinate 17,028,819 downwards.
AAAAACCCGTATATAATAGAAACACAGATTATCTCAATTTCAAAAGTTTTCAATCCAAAATTTCACTAATCATAAAACCACAAAGAAAAATGTATATGTCAGTTCAAGAAAATGAAGATTCAAGAGTAAAATTTTGTTATATAATTTCTCCTAGTCGCTCATTTAAAGTATCAAATATGATTTCTCGCTATAAAAACCCGTATATAATAGAAACACAGATTATCTCAATTTCAAAAGTTTTCAATCCAAAATTTCACTAATCATAAAACCACAAAGAAAAATGTATATGTCAGTTCAAGAAAATGAAGATTCAAGAGTAAAATTTTGTTATATAATTTCTCCTAGTCGCTCATTTAAAGTATCAAATATGATTTCTCGCTATAAAAACCCGTATATAATAGAAACACAGATTATCTCAATGTCAAAGGTTTTCAATCCAAAATTTCACTAATCATAAAACCACAAAGAAAAATGTATATGTCAGTTCAAGAAAATGAAGATTCAAGAGTAAAATTTTGTTATATAATTTCTCCTAGTCGCTCATTTAAAGTATCAAATATGATTTCTCGCTATAAAAACCCGTATATAATAGAAACACAGATTATCTCAATTTCAAAAGTTTTCAATCCAAAATTTCACTAATCATAAAACCACAAAGAAAAATGTATATGTCAGTTCAAGAAAATGAAGATTCAAGAGTAAAATTTTGTTATATAATTTCTCCTAGTCGCTCATTTAAAGTATCAAATATGATTTCTCGCTATAAAAACCCGTATATAATAGAAACACAGATTATCTCAATGTCAAAGGTTTTCAATCCAAAATTTCACTAATCATAAAACCACAAAGAAAAATGTATATGTCAGTTCAAGAAAATGAAGATTCAAGAGTAAAATTTTGTTATATAATTTCTCCTAGTCGCTCATTTAAAGTATCAAATATGATTTCTCGCTATAAAAACCCGTATATAATAGAAACACAGATTATCTCAATTTCAAAAGTTTTCAATCCAACATTTCACTAATCATAAAACCACAAAGAAAAATGTATATGTCAGTTCAAGAAAATGAAGATTCAAGAGTAAAATTTTGTTATATAATTTCTCCTAGTCGCTCATTTAAAGTATCAAATATGATTTCTCGCTATAAAAACCCGTATATAATAGAAACACAGATTATCTCAATTTCAAAAGTTTTCAATCCAAAATTTCACTAATCATAAAACCACAAAGAAAAATGTATATGTCAGTTCAAGTAAATGAAGATTCAAGAGTAAAATTTTGTTATATAATTTCTCCTAGTCGCTCATTTAAAGTATCAAATATGATTTCTCGCTATAAAAACCCGTATATAATAGAAACACAGATTATCTCAATTTCAAAAGTTTTCAATCCAAAATTTCACTAATCATAAAACCACAAAGAAAAATGTATATGTCAGTTCAAGAAAATGAAGATTCAAGAGTAAAATTTTGTTATATAATTTCTCCTAGTCGCTCATTTAAAGTATCAAATATGATTTCTCGCTATAAAAACCCGTATATAATAGAAACACAGATTATCTCAATTTCAAAAGTTTTCAATCCAAAATTTCACTAATCATAAAACCACAAAGAAAAATGTATATGTCAGTTCAAGAAAATGAAGATTCAAGAGTAAAATTTTGTTATATAATTTCTCCTAGTCGCTCATTTAAAGTATCAAATATGATTTCTCGCTATAAAAACCCGTATATAATAGAAACACAGATTATCTCAATGTCAAAGGTTTTCAATCCAAAATTTCACTAATCATAAAACCACAAAGAAAAATGTATATGTCAGTTCAAGAAAATGAAGATTCAAGAGTAAAATTTAGTTATATAATTTCTCCTAGTCGCTCATTTAAAGTATCAAATATGATTTCTCGCTATAAAAACCCGTATATAATAGAAACACAGATTATCTCAATTTCAAAAGTTTTCAATCCAAAATTTCACTAATCATAAAACCACAAAGAAAAATGTATATGTCAGTTCAAGAAAATGAAGATTCAAGAGTAAAATTTTGTTATATAATTTCTCCTAGTCGCTCATTTAAAGTATCAAATATGATTTCTCGCTATAAAAACCCGTATATAATAGAAACACAGATTATCTCAATGTCAAAGGTTTTCAATCCAAAATTTCACTAATCATAAATCCACAAAGAAAAATGTATATGTCAGTTCAAGAAAATGAAGATTCAAGAGTAAAATTTTGTTATATAATTTCTCCTAGTCGCTCATTTAAAGTATCAAATATGATTTCTCGCTATAAAAACCCGTTTATAATAGAAACACAGATTATCTCAATTTCAAAAGTTTTCAATCCAAAATTTCACTAATCATAAAACCACAAAGAAAAATGTATATGTCAGTTCAAGAAAATGAAGATTCAAGAGTAAAATTTTGTTATATAATTTCTCCTAGTCGCTCATTTAAAGTATCAAATATGATTTCTCGCTATAAAAACCCGTATATAATAGAAACACAGATTATCTCAATGTCAAAGGTTTTCAATCCAAAATTTCACTAATCATAAAACCACAAAGAAAAATGTATATGTCAGTTCAAGAAAATGAAGATTCAAGAGTAAAATTTTGTTATATAATTTCTCCTAGTCGCTCATTTAAAGTATCAAATATGATTTCTCGCTATAAAAACCCGTATATAATAGAAACACAGATTATCTCAATTTCAAAAGTTTTCAATCCAAAATTTCACTAATCATAAAACCACAAAGAAAAATGTATATGTCAGTTCAAGAAAATGAAGATTTAAGAGTAAAATTTTGTTATATAATTTCTCCTAGTCGCTCATTTAAAGTATCAAATATGATTTCTCGCTATAAAAACCCGTATATAATAGAAACACAGATTATCTCAATTTCAAAAGTTTTCAATCCAAAATTTCACTAATCATAAAACCACAAAGAAAAATGTATATGTCAGTTCAAGAAAATGAAGATTCAAGAGTAAAATTTTGTTATATAATTTCTCCTAGTCGCTCATTTAAAGTATCAAATATGATTTCTCGCTATAAAAACCCGTATAAAATAGAAACACAGATTATCTCAATTTCAAAAGTTTTCAATCCAAAATTTCACTAATCATAAAACCACAAAGAAAAATGTATATGTCAGTTCAAGAAAATGAAGATTCAAGAGTAAAATGTTGTTATATAATTTCTCCTAGTCGCTCATTTAAAGTATCAAATATGATTTCTCGCTATAAAAACCCGTATATAATAGAAACACAGATTATCTCAATGTCAAAGGTTTTCAATCCAAAATTTCACTAATCATAAAACCACAAAGAAAAATGTATATGTCAGTTCAAGAAAATGAAGATTCAAGAGTAAAATTTAGTTATATAATTTCTCCTAGTCGCTCATTTAAAGTATCAAATATGATTTCTCGCTATAAAAACCCGTATATAATAGAAACACAGATTATCTCAATTTCAAAAGTTTTCAATCCAAAATTTCACTAATCATAAAACCACAAAGAAAAATGTATATGTCAGTTCAAGAAAATGAAGATTCAAGAGTAAAATTTTGTTATATAATTTCTCCTAGTCGCTCATTTAAAGTATCAAATATGATTTCTCGCTATAAAAACCCGTATATAATAGAAACACAGATTATCTCAATGTCAAAGGTTTTCAATCCAAAATTTCACTAATCATAAATCCACAAAGAAAAATGTATATGTCAGTTCAAGAAAATGAAGATTCAAGAGTAAAATTTTGTTATATAATTTCTCCTAGTCGCTCATTTAAGGTATCAAATATGATTTCTCGCTATAAAAACCCGTTTATAATAGAAACACAGATTATCTCAATTTCAAAAGTTTTCAATCCAAAATTTCACTAATCATAAAACCACAAAGAAAAATGTATATGTCAGTTCAAGAAAATGAAGATTCAAGAGTAAAATTTTGTTATATAATTTCTCCTAGTCGCTCATTTAAAGTATCAAATATGATTTCTCGCTATAAAAACCCGTATATAATAGAAACACAGATTATCTCAATGTCAAAGGTTTTCAATCCAAAATTTCACTAATCATAAAACCACAAAGAAAAATGTATATGTCAGTTCAAGAAAATGAAGATTCAAGAGTAAAATTTTGTTATATAATTTATCCTAGTCGCTCATTTAAAGTATCAAATATGATTTCTCGCTATAAAAACCCGTATATAATAGAAACACAGATTATCTCAATTTCAAAAGTTTTCAATCCAAAATTTCACTAATCATAAAACCACAAAGAAAAATGTATATGTCAGTTCAAGAAAATGAAGATTCAAGAGTAAAATTTTGTTATATAATTTCTCCTAGTCGCTCATTTAAAGTATCAAATATGATTTCTCGCTATAAAAACCCGTATATAATAGAAACACAGATTATCTCAATTTCAAAAGTTTTCAATCCAAAATTTCACTAATCATAAAACCACAAAGAAAAATGTATATGTCAGTTCAAGAAAATGAAGATTCAAGAGTAAAATTTTGTTATATAATTTCTCCTAGTCGCTCATTTAAAGTATCAAATATGATTTCTCGCTATAAAAACCCGTATATAATAGAAACACAGATTATCTCAATGTCAAAGGTTTTCAATCCAAAATTTCACTAATCATAAAACCACAAAGAACAATGTATATGTCAGTTCAAGAAAATGAAGATTCAAGAGTAAAATTTTGTTATATAATTTCTCCTAGTCGCTCATTTAAAGTATCAAATATGATTTCTCGCTATAAAAACCCGTATATAATAGAAACACAGATTATCTCAATTTCAAAAGTTTTCAATCCAAAATTTCACTAATCATAAAACCACAAAGAAAAATGTATATGTCAGTTCAAGAATATGAAGATTCAAGAGTAAAATTTTGTTATATAATTTCTCCTAGTCGCTCATTTAAAGTATCAAATATGATTTCTCGCTATAAAAACCCGTATATAATAGAAACACAGATTATCTCAATGTCAAAGGTTTTCAATCCAAAATTTCACTAATCATAAAACCACAAAGAAAAATGTATATGTCAGTTCAAGAAAATGAAGATTCAAGAGTAAAATTTTGTTATATAATTTCTCCTAGTCGCTCATTTAAAGTATCAAATATGATTTCTCGCTATAAAAACCCGTATATAATAGAAACACAGATTATCTCAATTTCAAAAGTTTTCAATCCAAAATTTCACTAATCATAAAACCACAAAGAAAAATGTATATGTCAGTTCAAGAAAATGAAGATTCAAGAGTAAAATTTTGTTATATAATTTCTCCTAGTCGCTCATTTAAAGTATCAAATATGATTTCTCGCTATAAAAACCCGTATATAATAGAAACACAGATTATCTCAATTTCAAAAGTTTTCAATCCAAAATTTCACTAATCATAAAACCACAAAGAAAAATGTATATGTCAGTTCAAGAAAATGAAGATTCAAGAGTAAAATTTTGTTATATAATTTCTCCTAGTCGCTCATTTAAAGTATCAAATATGATTTCTCGCTATAAAAACCCGTATATAATAGAAACACAGATTATCTCAATTTCAAAAGTTTTCAATCCTAAATTTCACTAATCATAAAACCACAAAGAAAAATGTATATGTCAGTTCAAGAAAATGAAGATTCAAGAGTAAAATTTTGTTATATAATTTCTCCTAGTCGCTCATTTAAAGTATCAAATATGATTTCTCGCTATAAAAACCCGTATATAATAGAAACACAGATTATCTCAATTTCAAAAGTTTTCAATCCAAAATTTCACTAATCATAAAACCACAAAGAAAAATGTATATGTCAGTTCAAGAAAATGAAGATTCAAGAGTAAAATTTTGTTATATAATTTCTCCTAGTCGCTCATTTAAAGTATCAAATATGATTTCTCGCTATAAAAACCCGTATATAATAGAAACACAGATTATCTCAATTTCAAAAGTTTTCAATCCTAAATTTCACTAATCATAAAACCACAAAGAAAAATGTATATGTCAGTTCAAGAAAATGAAGATTCAAGAGTAAAATTTTGTTATATAATTTCTCCTAGTCGCTCATTTAAAGTATCAAATATGATTTCTCGCTATAAAAACCCGTATATAATAGAAACACAGATTATCTCAATTTCAAAAGTTTTCAATCCAAAATTTCACTAATCATAAAACCACAAAGAAAAATGTATATGTCAGTTCAAGAAAATGAAGATTCAAGAGTAAAATTTTGTTATATAATTTCTCCTAGTCGCTCATTTAAAGTATCAAATATGATTTCTCGCTATAAAAACCCGTATATAATAGAAACACAGATTATCTCAATTTCAAAAGTTTTCAATCCAAAATTTCACTAATCATAAAACCACAAAGAAAAATGTATATGTCAGTTCAAGAAAATGAAGATTCAAGAGTAAAATTTTGTTATATAATTTCTCCTAGTCGCTCATTTAAAGTATCAAATATGATTTCTCGCTATAAAAACCCGTATATAATAGAAACACAGATTATCTCAATTTCAAAAGTTTTCAATCCAAAATTTCACTAATCATAAAACCACAAAGAAAAATGTATATGTCAGTTCAAGAAAATGAAGATTCAAGAGTAAAATTTTGTTATATAATTTCTCCTAGTCGCTCATTTAAAGTATCAAATATGATTTCTCGCTATAAAAACCCGTATATAATAGAAACACAGATTATCTCAATTTCAAAAGTTTTCAATCCAAAATTTCACTAATCATAAAACCACAAAGAAAAATGTATATGTCAGTTCAAGAAAATGAAGATTCAAGAGTAAAATTTTGTTATATAATTTCTCTCCTAGTCGCTCATTTAAAGTATCAAATATGATTTCTCGCTATAAAAACCCGTATATAATAGAAACACAGATTATCTCAATTTCAAAAGTTTTCAATCCAAAATTTCACTAATCATAAAACCACAAAGAAAAATGTATATGTCAGTTCAAGAAAATGAAGATTCAAGAGTAAAATTTTGTTATATAATTTCTCCTAGTCGCTCATTTAAAGTATCAAATATGATTTCTCGCTATAAAAACCCGTATATAATAGAAACACAGATTATCTCAATTTCAAAAGTTTTCAATCCAAAATTTCACTAATCATAAAACCACAAAGAAAAATGTATATGTCAGTTCAAGAAAATGAAGATTCAAGAGTAAAATTTTGTTATATAATTTCTCCTAGTCGCTCATTTAAAGTATCAAATATGATTTCTCGCTATAAAAACCCGTATATAATAGAAACACAGATTATCTCAATTTCAAAAGTTTTCAATCCAAAATTTCACTAATCATAAAACCACAAAGAAAAATGTATATGTCAGTTCAAGAAAATGAAGATTCAAGAGTAAAATTTTGTTATATAATTTCTCCTAGTCGCTCATTTAAAGTATCAAATATGATTTCTCGCTATAAAAACCCGTATATAATAGAAACACAGATTATCTCAATTTCAAAAGTTTTCAATCCAAAATTTCACTAATCATAAAACCACAAAGAAAAATGTATATGTCAGTTCAAGAAAATGAAGATTCAAGAGTAAAATTTTGTTATATAATTTCTCCTAGTCGCTCATTTAAAGTATCAAATATGATTTCTCGCTATAAAAACCCGTATATAATAGAAACACAGATTATCTCAATTTCAAAAGTTTTCAATCCAAAATTTCACTAATCATAAAACCACAAAGAAAAATGTATATGTCAGTTCAAGAAAATGAAGATTCAAGAGTAAAATTTTGTTATATAATTTCTCCTAGTCGCTCATTTAAAGTATCAAATATGATTTCTCGCTATAAAAACCCGTATATAATAGAAACACAGATTATCTCAATTTCAAAAGTTTTCAATCCAAAATTTCACTAATCATAAAACCACAAAGAAAAATGTATATGTCAGTTCAAGAAAATGAAGATTCAAGAGTAAAATTTTGTTATATAATTTCTCCTAGTCGCTCATTTAAAGTATCAAATATGATTTCTCGCTATAAAAACCCGTATATAATAGAAACACAGATTATCTCAATTTCAAAAGTTTTCAATCCTAAATTTCACTAATCATAAAACCACAAAGAAAAATGTATATGTCAGTTCAAGAAAATGAAGATTCAAGAGTAAAATTTTGTTATATAATTTCTCCTAGTCGCTCATTTAAAGTATCAAATATGATTTCTCGCTATAAAAACCCGTATATAATAGAAACACAGATTATCTCAATTTCAAAAGTTTTCAATCCAAAATTTCACTAATCATAAAACCACAAAGAAAAATGTATATGTCAGTTCAAGAAAATGAAGATTCAAGAGTAAAATTTTGTTATATAATTTCTCCTAGTCGCTCATTTAAAGTATCAAATATGATTTCTCGCTATAAAAACCCGTATATAATAGAAACACAGATTATCTCAATTTCAAAAGTTTTCAATCCAAAATTTCACTAATCATAAAACCACAAAGAAAAATGTATATGTCAGTTCAAGAAAATGAAGATTCAAGAGTAAAATTTTGTTATATAATTTCTCCTAGTCGCTCATTTAAAGTATCAAATATGATTTCTCGCTATAAAAACCCGTATATAATAGAAACACAGATTATCTCAATTTCAAAAGTTTTCAATCCAAAATTTCACTAATCATAAAACCACAAAGAAAAATGTATATGTCAGTTCAAGAAAATGAAGATTCAAGAGTAAAATTTTGTTATATAATTTCTCCTAGTCGCTCATTTAAAGTATCAATATGATTTCTCGCTATAAAAACCCGTATATAATAGAAACACAGATTATCTCAATGTCAAAGGTTTCAATCCAAAATTTCACTAATCATAAAACCACAAAGAAAAATGTATATGTCAGTTCAAGAAATGAAGATTCAAGAGTAAAATTTTGTTATATAATTTCTCCTAGTCGCTCATTTAAAGTATCAAATATGATTTCTCGCTATAAAAACCCGTATATAATAGAAACACAGATTATCTCAATTTCAAAAGTTTTCAATCCAAAATTTCACTAATCATAAAACCACAAAGAAAAATGTATATGTCAGTTCAAGAAAATGAAGATTCAAGAGTAAAATTTTGTTATATAATTTCTCCTAGTCGCTCATTTAAAGTATCAAATATGATTTCTCGCTATAAAAACCCGTATATAAAAGAAACACAGATTATCTCAATTTCAAAAGTTTTCAATCCAAAATTTCACTAATCATAAAACCACAAAGAAAAATGTATATGTCAGTTCAAGAAAATGAAGATTCAAGAGTAAAATTTTGTTATATAATTTCTCCTAGTCGCTCATTTAAAGAATCAAATATGATTTCTCGCTATAAAAACCCGTATATAATAGAAACACAGATTATCTCAATGTCAACGGTTTTCAATCCAAAATTTCACTAATCATAAAACCACAAAGAAAAATGTATATGTCAGTTCAAGAAAATGAAGATTCAAGAGTAAAATTTTGTTATATAATTTCTCCTAGTCGCTCATTTAAAGTATCAAATATGATTTCTCGCTATAAAAACCCGTATATAATAGAAACACAGATTATCTCAATTTCAAAAGTTTTCAATCCAAAATTTCACTAATCATAAAACCACAAAGAAAAATGTATATGTCAGTTCAAGAAAATGAAGATTCAAGAGTAAAATTTTGTTATATAATTTCTCCTAGTCGCTCATTTAAAGTATCAAATATGATTTCTCGCTATAAAAACCCGTATATAATAGAAACACAGATTATCTCAATTTCAAAAGTTTTCAATCCAAAATTTCACTAATCATAAAACCACAAAGAAAAATGTATATGTCAGTTCAAGAAAATGAAGATTCAAGAGTAAAATTTTGTTTTATAATTTCTCCTAGTCGCTCATTTAAAGTATCAAATATGATTTCTCGCTATAAAAACCCGTATATAATAGAAACACAGATTATCTCAATTTCAAAAGTTTTCAATCCAAAATTTCACTAATCATAAAACCACAAAGAAAAATGTATATGTCAGTTCAAGAAAATGAAGATTCAAGAGTAAAATTTTGTTATATAATTTCTCCTAGTCGCTCATTTAAAGTATCAAATATGATTTCTCGCTATAAAAACCCGTATATAATAGAAACACAGATTATCTCAATGTCAAAGGTTTTCAATCCAAAATTTCACTAATCATAAAACCACAAAGAAAAATGTATATGTCAGTTCAAGAAAATGAAGATTCAAGAGTAAAATTTTGTTATATAATTTCTCCTAGTCGCTCATTTAAAGTATCAAATATGATTTCTCGCTATAAAAACCCGTATATAATAGAAACACAGATTATCTCAATTTCAAAAGTTTTCAATCCAAAATTTCACTAATCATAAAACCACAAAGAAAAATGTATATGTCAGTTCAAGAAAATGAAGATTCAAGAGTAAAATTTTGTTATATAATTTCTCCTAGTCGCTCATTTAAAGTATCAAATATGATTTCTCGCTATAAAAACCCGTATATAATAGAAACACAGATTATCTCAATGTCAAAGGTTTTCAATCCAAAATTTCACTAATCATAAAACCACAAAGAAAAATGTATATGTCAGTTCAAGAATATGAAGATTCAAGAGTAAAATTTTGTTATATAATTTCTCCTAGTCGCTCATTTAAAGTATCAAATATGATTTCTCGCTATAAAAACCCGTATATAATAGAAACACAGATTATCTCAATGTCAAAGGTTTTCAATCCAAAATTTCACTAATCATAAAACCACAAAGAAAAATGTATATGTCAGTTCAAGAAAATGAAGATTTAAGAGTAAAATTTTGTTATATAATTTCTCCTAGTCGCTCATTTAAAGTATCAAATATGATTTCTCGCTATAAAAACCCGTATATAATAGAAACACAGATTATCTCAATTTCAAAAGTTTTCAATCCAAAATTTCACTAATCATAAAACCACAAAGAAAAATATATATGTCAGTTCAAGAAAATGAAGATTCAAGAGTAAAATTTTGTTATATAATTTCTCCTAGTCGCTCATTTAAAGTATCAAATATGATTTCTCGCTATAAAAACCCGTATATAATAGAAACACAGATTATCTCAATTTCAAAAGTTTTCAATCCAAAATTTCACTAATCATAAAACCACAAAGAAAAATGTATATGTCAGTTCAAGAAAATGAAGATTCAAGAGTAAAATTTTGTTATATAATTTCTCCTAGTCGCTCATTTAAAGTATCAAATATGATTTCTCGCTATAAAAACCCGTATATAATAGAAACACAGATTATCTCAATGTCAAAGGTTTTCAATCCAAAATTTCACTAATCATAAAACCACAAAGAAAAATGTATATGTCAGTTCAAGAAAATGAAGATTCAAGAGTAAAATTTTGTTATATAATTTCTCCTAGTCGCTCATTTAAAGTATCAAATATGATTTCTCGCTATAAAAACCCGTATATAATAGAAACACAGATTATCTCAATTTCAAAGTTTTCAATCCAAAATTTCACTAATCATAAAACCACAAAGAAAAATGTATATGTCAGTTCAAGAAAATGAAGATTCAAGAGTAAAATTTTGTTATATAATTTCTCCTAGTCGCTCATTTAAAGTATCAAATATGATTTCTCGCTATAAAAACCCGTATATAATAGAAACACAGATTATCTCAATGTCAAAGGTTTTCAATCCAAAATTTCACTAATCATAAAACCACAAAGAAAAATGTATATGTCAGTTCAAGAAAATGAAGATTCAAGAGTAAAATTTTGTTATATAATTTCTCCTAGTCGCTCATTTAAAGTATCAAATATGATTTCTCGCTATAAAAACCCGTATATAATAGAAACACAGATTATCTCAATGTCAAAGGTTTTCAATCCAAAATTTCACTAATCATAAAACCACAAAGAAAAATGTATATGTCAGTTCAAGAAAATGAAGATTCAAGAGTAAAATTTTGTTATATAATTTCTCCTAGTCGCTCATTTAAAGTATCAAATATGATTTCTCGCTATAAAAACCCGTATATAATAGAAACACAGATTATCTCAATTTCAAAAGTTTTCAATCCAAAATTTCACTAATCATAAAACCACAAAGAAAAATGTATATATCTGTTCAAGAAAATGAAGATTCAAGAGTAAAATTTTGTTATATAATTTCTCCTAGTCGCTCATTTAAAGTATCAAATATGATTTCTCGCTATAAAAACCCGTATATAATAGAAACACAGATTATCTCAATGTCAAAGGTTTTCAATCCAAAATTTCACTAATCATAAAACCACAAAGAAAAATGTATATGTCAGTTCAAGAAAATGAAGATTCAAGAGTAAAATTTTGTTATATAATTTCTCCTAGTCGCTCATTTAAAGTATCAAATATGATTTCTCGCTATAAAAACCCGTATATAATAGAAACACAGATTATCTCAATGTCAAAGGTTTTCAATCCAAAATTTCACTAATCATAAAACCACAAAGAAAAATGTATATGTCAGTTCAAGAAAATGAAGATTCAAGAGTAAAATTTTGTTATATAATTTCTCCTAGTCGCTCATTTAAAGTATCAAATATGATTTCTCGCTATAAAAACCCGTATATAATAGAAACACAGATTATCTCAATTTCAAAAGTTTTCAATCCAAAATTTCACTAATCATAAAACCACAAAGAAAAATGTATATATCTGTTCAAGAAAATGAAGATTCAAGAGTAAAATTTTGTTATATAATTTCTCCTAGTCGCTCATTTAAAGTATCAAATATGATTTCTCGCTATAAAAACCCGTATATAATAGAAACACAGATTATCTCAATGTCAAAGGTTTTCAATCCAAAATTTCACTAATCATAAAACCACAAAGAAAAATGTATATGTCAGTTCAAGAAAATGAAGATTCAAGAGTAAAATTTTGTTATATAATTTCTCCTAGTCGCTCATTTAAAGTATCAAATATGATTTCTCGCTATAAAAACCCGTATATAATAGAAACACAGATTATCTCAATTTCAAAAGTTTTCAATCCAAAATTTCACTAATCATAAAACCACAAAGAAAAATGTATATGTCAGTTCAAGAAAATGAAGATTCAAGAGTAAAATTTTGTTATACAATTTCTCCTAGTCGCTCATTTAAAGTATCAAATATGATTTCTCGCTATAAAAACCCGTATATAATAGAAACACAGATTATCTCAATTTCAAAAGTTTTCAATCCAAAATTTCACTAATCATAAAACCACAAAGAAAAATGTATATGTCAGTTCAAGAAAATGAAGATTCAAGAGTAAAATTTTGTTATATAATTTCTCCTAGTCGCTCATTTAAAGTATCAAATATGATTTCTCGCTATAAAAACCCGTATATAATAGAAACACAGATTATCTCAATTTCAAAAGTTTTCAATCCAAAATTTCACTAATCATAAAACCACAAAGAAAAATGTATATGTCAGTTCAAGAAAATGAAGATTCAAGAGTAAAATTTTGTTATATTATTTCTCCTAGTCGCTCATTTAAAGTATCAAATATGATTTCTCGCTATAAAAACCCGTATATAATAGAAACACAGATTATCTCAATGTCAAAGGTTTTCAATCCAAAATTTCACTAATCATAAAACCACAAAGAAAAATGTATATGTCAGTTCAAGAAAATGAAGATTCAAGAGTAAAATTTTGTTATATAATTTCTCCTAGTCGCTCATTTAAAGTATCAAATATGATTTCTCGCTATAAAAACCCGTATATAATAGAAACACAGATTATCTCAATTTCAAAAGTTTTCAATCCAAAATTTCACTAATCATAAAACCACAAAGAAAAATGTATATGTCAGTTCAAGAAAATGAAGATTCAAGAGTAAAATTTTGTTATATAATTTCTCCTAGTCGCTCATTTAAAGTATCAAATATGATTTCTCGCTATAAAAACCCGTATATAATAGAAACACAGATTATCTCAATGTCAAAGGTTTTCAATCCAAAATTTCACTAATCATAAAACCACAAAGAAAAATGTATATGTCAGTTCAAGAAAATGAAGATTCAAGAGTAAAATTTTGTTATATAATTTCTCCTAGTCGCTCATTTAAAGTATCAAATATGATTTCTCGCTATAAAAACCCGTATATAATAGAAACACAGATTATCTCAATTTCAAAAGTTTTCAATCCAAAATTTCACTAATCATAAAACCACAAAGAAAAATGTATATGTCAGTTCAAGAAAATGAAGATTCAAGAGTAAAATTTTGTTATATAATTTCTCCTAGTCGCTCATTTAAAGTATCAAATATGATTTCTCGCTATAAAAACCCGTATATAATAGAAACACAGATTATCTCAATTTCAAAAGTTTTCAATCCAAAATTTCACTAATCATAAAACCACAAAGAAAAATGTATATGTCAGTTCAAGAAAATGAAGATTCAAGAGTAAAATTTTGTTATATAATTTCTCCTAGTCGCTCATTTAAAGTATCAAATATGATTTCTCGCTATAAAAACCCGTATATAATAGAAACACAGATTATCTCAATGTCAAAGGTTTTCAATCCAAAATTTCACTAATCATAAAACCACAAAGAAAAATGTATATGTCAGTTCAAGAAAATGAAGATTCAAGAGTAAAATTTTGTTATATAATTTCTCCTAGTCGCTCATTTAAAGTATCAAATATGATTTCTCGCTATAAAAACCCGTATATAATAGAAACACAGATTATCTCAATTTCAAAAGTTTTCAATCCAAAATTTCACTAATCATAAAACCACAAAGAAAAATGTATATGTCAGTTCAAGAAAATGAAGATTCAAGAGTAAAATTTTGTTATATAATTTCTCCTAGTCGCTCATTTAAAGTATCAAATATGATTTCTCGCTATAAAAACCCGTATATAATAGAAACACAGATTATCTCAATGTCAAAGGTTTTCAATCCAAAATTTCACTAATCATAAAACCACAAAGAAAAATGTATATGTCAGTTCAAGAATATGAAGATTCAAGAGTAAAATTTTGTTATATAATTTCTCCTAGTCGCTCATTTAAAGTATCAAATATGATTTCTCGCTATAAAAACCCGTATATAATAGAAACACAGATTATCTCAATGTCAAAGGTTTTCAATCCAAAATTTCACTAATCATAAAACCACAAAGAAAAATGTATATGTCAGTTCAAGAAAATGAAGATTCAAGAGTAAAATTTTGTTATATAATTTCTCCTAGTCGCTCATTTAAAGTATCAAATATGATTTCTCGCTATAAAAACCCGTATATAATAGAAACACAGATTATCTCAATTTCAAAAGTTTTCAATCCAAAATTTCACTAATCATAAAACCACAAAGAAAAATGTATATGTCAGTTCAAGAAAATGAAGATTCAAGAGTAAAATTTTGTTATATAATTTCTCCTAGTCGCTCATTTAAAGTATCAAATATGATTTCTCGCTATAAAAACCCGTATATAATAGAAACACAGATTATCTCAATTTCAAAAGTTTTCAATCCAAAATTTCACTAATCATAAAACCACAAAGAAAAATGTATATGTCAGTTCAAGAAAATGAAGATTCAAAAGTAAAATTTTGTTATATAATTTCTCCTAGTCGCTCATTTAAAGTATCAAATATGATTTCTCGCTATAAAAACCCGTATATAATAGAAACACAGATTATCTCAATTTCAAAAGTTTTCAATCCAAAATTTCACTAATCATAAAACCACAAAGAAAAATGTATATGTCAGTTCAAGAAAATGAAGATTCAAGAGTAAAATTTTGTTATATAATTTCTCCTAGTCGCTCATTTAAAGTATCAAATATGATTTCTCGCTATAAAAACCCGTATATAATAGAAACACAGATTATCTCAATGTCAAAGGTTTTCAATCCAAAATTTCACTAATCATAAAACCACAAAGAAAAATGTATATGTCAGTTCAAGAAAATGAAGATTCAAGAGTAAAATTTTGTTATATAATTTCTCCTAGTCGCTCATTTAAAGTATCAAATATGATTTCTCGCTATAAAAACCCGTATATAATAGAAACACAGATTATCTCAATTTCAAAAGTTTTCAATCCAAAATTTCACTAATCATAAAACCACAAAGAAAAATGTATATGTCAGTTCAAGAAAATGAAGATTCAAGAGTAAAATTTTGTTATATAATTTCTCCTAGTCGCTCATTTAAAGTATCAAATATGATTTCTCGCTATAAAAACCCGTATATAATAGAAACACAGATTATCTCAATGTCAAAGGTTTTCAATCCAAAATTTCACTAATCATAAAACCACAAAGAAAAATGTATATGTCAGTTCAAGAAAATGAAGATTCAAGAGTAAAATTTTGTTATACAATTTCTCCTAGTCGCTCATTTAAAGTATCAAATATGATTTCTCGCTATAAAAACCCGTATATAATAGAAACACAGATTATCTCAATGTCAAAGGTTTTCAATCCAAAATTTCACTAATCATAAAACCACAAAGAAAAATGTATATGTCAGTTCAAGAAAATGAAGATTCAAGAGTAAAATTTTGTTATATAATTTCTCCTAGTCGCTCATTTAAAGTATCAAATATGATTTCTCGCTATAAAAACCCGTATATAATAGAAACACAGATTATCTCAATGTCAAAGGTTTTCAATCCAAAATTTCACTAATCATAAAACCACAAAGAAAAATGTATATGTCAGTTCAAGAAAATGAAGATTCAAGAGTAAAATTTTGTTATATAATTTCTCCTAGTCGCTCATTTAAAGTATCAAATATGATTTCTCGCTATAAAAACCCGTATATAATAGAAACACAGATTATCTCAATTTCAAAAGTTTTCAATCCAAAATTTCACTAATCATAAAACCACAAAGAAAAATGTATATGTCAGTTCAAGAAAATGAAGATTCAAGAGTAAAATTTTGTTATATAATTTCTCCTAGTCGCTCATTTAAAGTATCAAATATGATTTCTCGCTATAAAAACCCGTATATAATAGAAACACAGATTATCTCAATGTCAAAGGTTTTCAATCCAAAATTTCACTAATCATAAAACCACAAAGAAAAATGTATATGTCAGTTCAAGAAAATGAAGATTCAAGAGTAAAATTTTGTTATATAATTTCTCCTAGTCGCTCATTTAAAGTATCAAATATGATTTCTCGCTATAAAAACCCGTATATAATAGAAACACAGATTATCTCAATTTCAAAAGTTTTCAATCCAAAATTTCACTAATCATAAAACCACAAAGAAAAATGTATATGTCAGTTCAAGAAAATGAAGATTCAAGAGTAAAATTTTGTTATATAATTTCTCCTAGTCGCTCATTTAAAGTATCAAATATGATTTCTCGCTATAAAAACCCGTATATAATAGAAACACAGATTATCTCAATTTCAAAAGTTTTCAATCCAAAATTTCACTAATCATAAAACCACAAAGAAAAATGTATATGTCAGTTCAAGAAAATGAAGATTCAAGAGTAAAATTTTGTTATATAATTTCTCCTAGTCGCTCATTTAAAGTATCAAATATGATTTCTCGCTATAAAAACCCGTATATAATAGAAACACAGATTATCTCAATGTCAAAGGTTTTCAATCCAAAATTTCACTAATCATAAAACCACAAAGAAAAATGTATATGTCAGTTCAAGAAAATGAAGATTCAAGAGTAAAATTTTGTTATATAATTTCTCCTAGTCGCTCATTTAAAGTATCAAATATGATTTCTCGCTATAAAAACCCGTATATAATAGAAACACAGATTATCTCAATTTCAAAAGTTTTCAATCCAAAATTTCACTAATCATAAAACCACAAAGAAAAATGTATATGTCAGTTCAAGAAAATGAAGATTCAAGAGTAAAATTTTGTTATATAATTTCTCCTAGTCGCTCATTTAAAGTATCAAATATGATTTCTCGCTATAAAAACCCGTATATAATAGAAACACAGATTATCTCAATGTCAAAGGTTTTCAATCCAAAATTTCACTAATCATAAAACCACAAAGAAAAATGTATATGTCAGTTCAAGAATATGAAGATTCAAGAGTAAAATTTTGTTATATAATTTCTCCTAGTCGCTCATTTAAAGTATCAAATATGATTTCTCGCTATAAAAACCCGTATATAATAGAAACACAGATTATCTCAATGTCAAAGGTTTTCAATCCAAAATTTCACTAATCATAAAACCACAAAGAAAAATGTATATGTCAGTTCAAGAAAATGAAGATTTAAGAGTAAAATTTTGTTATATAATTTCTCCTAGTCGCTCATTTAAAGTATCAAATATGATTTCTCGCTATAAAAACCCGTATATAATAGAAACACAGATTATCTCAATTTCAAAAGTTTTCAATCCAAAATTTCACTAATCATAAAACCACAAAGAAAAATGTATATGTCAGTTCAAGAAAATGAAGATTCAAAAGTAAAATTTTGTTATATAATTTCTCCTAGTCGCTCATTTAAAGTATCAAATATGATTTCTCGCTATAAAAACCCGTATATAATAGAAACACAGATTATCTCAATTTCAAAAGTTTTCAATCCAAAATTTCACTAATCATAAAACCACAAAGAAAAATGTATATGTCAGTTCAAGAAAATGAAGATTCAAGAGTAAAATTTTGTTATATAATTTCTCCTAGTCGCTCATTTAAAGTATCAAATATGATTTCTCGCTATAAAAACCCGTATATAATAGAAACACAGATTATCTCAATGTCAAAGGTTTTCAATCCAAAATTTCACTAATCATAAAACCACAAAGAAAAATGTATATGTCAGTTCAAGAAAATGAAGATTCAAGAGTAAAATTTTGTTATATAATTTCTCCTAGTCGCTCATTTAAAGTATCAAATATGATTTCTCGCTATAAAAACCCGTATATAATAGAAACACAGATTATCTCAATTTCAAAAGTTTTCAATCCAAAATTTCACTAATCATAAAACCACAAAGAAAAATGTATATGTCAGTTCAAGAAAATGAAGATTCAAGAGTAAAATTTTGTTATATAATTTCTCCTAGTCGCTCATTTAAAGTATCAAATATGATTTCTCGCTATAAAAACCCGTATATAATAGAAACACAGATTATCTCAATGTCAAAGGTTTTCAATCCAAAATTTCACTAATCATAAAACCACAAAGAAAAATGTATATGTCAGTTCAAGAAAATAAAGATTCAAGAGTAAAATTTTGTTATACAATTTCTCCTAGTCGCTCATTTAAAGTATCAAATATGATTTCTCGCTATAAAAACCCGTATATAATAGAAACACAGATTATCTCAATGTCAAAGGTTTTCAATCCAAAATTTCACTAATCATAAAACCACAAAGAAAAATGTATATGTCAGTTCAAGAAAATGAAGATTCAAGAGTAAAATTTTGTTATATAATTTCTCCTAGTCGCTCATTTAAAGTATCAAATATGATTTCTCGCTATAAAAACCCGTATATAATAGAAACACAGATTATCTCAATTTCAAAAGTTTTCAATCCAAAATTTCACTAATCATAAAACCACAAAGAAAAATGTATATGTCAGTTCAAGAAAATGAAGATTCAAAAGTAAAATTTTGTTATATAATTTCTCCTAGTCGCTCATTTAAAGTATCAAATATGATTTCTCGCTATAAAAACCCGTATATAATAGAAACACAGATTATCTCAATTTCAAAAGTTTTCAATCCAAAATTTCACTAATCATAAAACCACAAAGAAAAATGTATATGTCAGTTCAAGAAAATGAAGATTCAAGAGTAAAATTTTGTTATATAATTTCTCCTAGTCGCTCATTTAAAGTATCAAATATGATTTCTCGCTATAAAAACCCGTATATAATAGAAACACAGATTATCTCAATGTCAAAGGTTTTCAATCCAAAATTTCACTAATCATAAAACCACAAAGAAAAATGTATATGTCAGTTCAAGAAAATGAAGATTCAAGAGTAAAATTTTGTTATATAATTTCTCCTAGTCGCTCATTTAAAGTATCAAATATGATTTCTCGCTATAAAAACCCGTATATAATAGAAACACAGATTATCTCAATTTCAAAAGTTTTCAATCCAAAATTTCACTAATCATAAAACCACAAAGAAAAATGTATATGTCAGTTCAAGAAAATGAAGATTCAAGAGTAAAATTTTGTTATATAATTTCTCCTAGTCGCTCATTTAAAGTATCAAATATGATTTCTCGCTATAAAAACCCGTATATAATAGAAACACAGATTATCTCAATGTCAAAGGTTTTCAATCCAAAATTTCACTAATCATAAAACCACAAAGAAAAATGTATATGTCAGTTCAAGAAAATAAAGATTCAAGAGTAAAATTTTGTTATACAATTTCTCCTAGTCGCTCATTTAAAGTATCAAATATGATTTCTCGCTATAAAAACCCGTATATAATAGAAACACAGATTATCTCAATGTCAAAGGTTTTCAATCCAAAATTTCACTAATCATAAAACCACAAAGAAAAATGTATATGTCAGTTCAAGAAAATGAAGATTCAAGAGTAAAATTTTGTTATATAATTTCTCCTAGTCGCTCATTTAAAGTATCAAATATGATTTCTCGCTATAAAAACCCGTATATAATAGAAACACAGATTATCTCAATTTCAAAAGTTTTCAATCCAAAATTTCACTAATCATAAAACCACAAAGAAAAATGTATATGTCAGTTCAAGAAAATGAAGATTCAAGAGTAAAATTTTGTTATATAATTTCTCCTAGTCGCTCATTTAAAGTATCAAATATGATTTCTCGCTATAAAAACCCGTATATAATAGAAACACAGATTATCTCAATGTCAAAGGTTTTCAATCCAAAATTTCACTAATCATAAAACCACAAAGAAAAATGTATATGTCAGTTCAAGAAAATGAAGATTCAAGAGTAAAATTTTGTTATATAATTTCTCCTAGTCGCTCATTTAAAGTATCAAATATGATTTCTCGCTATAAAAACCCGTATATAATAGAAACACAGATTATCTCAATTTCAAAAGTTTTCAATCCAAAATTTCACTAATCATAAAACCACAAAGAAAAATGTATATGTCAGTTCAAGAAAATGAAGATTCAAGAGTAAAATTTTGTTATATAATTTCTCCTAGTCGCTCATTTAAAGTATCAAATATGATTTCTCGCTATAAAAACCCGTATATAATAGAAACACAGATTATCTCAATTTCAAAAGTTTTCAATCCAAAATTTCACTAATCATAAAACCACAAAGAAAAATGTATATGTCAGTTCAAGAAAATGAAGATTCAAGAGTAAAATTTTGTTATATAATTTCTCCTAGTCGCTCATTTAAAGTATCAAATATGATTTCTCGCTATAAAAACCCGTATATAATAGAAACACAGATTATCTCAATTTCAAAAGTTTTCAATCCAAAATTTCACTAATCATAAAACCACAAAGAAAAATGTATATGTCAGTTCAAGAAAATGAAGATTCAAGAGTAAAATTTTGTTATATAATTTCTCCTAGTCGCTCATTTAAAGTATCAAATATGATTTCTCGCTATAAAAACCCGTATATAATAGAAACACAGATTATCTCAATTTCAAAAGTTTTCAATCCAAAATTTCACTAATCATAAAACCACAAAGAAAAATGTATATGTCAGTTCAAGAAAATGAAGATTCAAGAGTAAAATTTTGTTATATAATTTCTCCTAGTCGCTCATTTAAAGTATCAAATATGATTTCTCGCTATAAAAACCCGTATATAATAGAAACACAGATTATCTCAATGTCAAAGGTTTTCAATCCAAAATTTCACTAATCATAAAACCACAAAGAAAAATGTATATGTCAGTTCAAGAAAATGAAGATTCAAGAGTAAAATTTTGTTATATAATTTCTCCTAGTCGCTCATTTAAAGTATCAAATATGATTTCTCGCTATAAAAACCCATATATAATAGAAACACAGATTATCTCAATGTCAAAGGTTTTCAATCCAAAATTTCACTAATCATAAAACCACAAAGAAAAATGTATATGTCAGTTCAAGAAAATGAAGATTCAAGAGTAAAATTTTGTTATATAATTTCTCCTAGTCGCTCATTTAAAGTATCAAATATGATTTCTCGCTATAAAAACCCGTATATAATAGAAACACAGATTATCTCAATTTCAAAAGTTTTCAATCCAAAATTTCACTAATCATAAAACCACAAAGAAAAATGTATATGTCAGTTCAAGAAAATGAAGATTCAAGAGTAAAATTTTGTTATATAATTTCTCCTAGTCGCTCATTTAAAGTATCAAATATGATTTCTCGCTATAAAAACCCGTATATAATAGAAACACAGATTATCTCAATGTCAAAGGTTTTCAATCCAAAATTTCACTAATCATAAAACCACAAAGAAAAATGTATATGTCAGTTCAAGAAAATGAAGATTCAAGAGTAAAATTTTGTTATATAATTTCTCCTAGTCGCTCATTTAAAGTATCAAATATGATTTCTCGCTATAAAAACCCGTATATAATAGAAACACAGAT
Source organism: Sisyra nigra (assembly GCA_958496155.1). Classification (NCBI taxonomy): domain Eukaryota; kingdom Metazoa; phylum Arthropoda; class Insecta; order Neuroptera; family Sisyridae; genus Sisyra; species Sisyra nigra. The sequence goes on along the minus strand of OY292319.1, from coordinate 17,006,254 downwards.
TATCTCAATTTCAAAAGTTTTCAATCCAAAATTTCACTAATCATAAAACCACAAAGAAAAATGTATATGTCAGTTCAAGAAAATGAAGATTCAAGAGTAAAATTTTGTTATATAATTTCTCCTAGTCGCTCATTTAAAGTATCAAATATGATTTCTCGCTATAAAAACCCGTATATAATAGAAACACAGATTATCTCAATGTCAAAGGTTTTCAATCCAAAATTTCACTAATCATAAAACCACAAAGAAAAATGTATATGTCAGTTCAAGAAAATGAAGATTCAAGAGTAAAATTTTGTTATATAATTTCTCCTAGTCGCTCATTTAAAGTATCAAATATGATTTCTCGCTATAAAAACCCGTATATAATAGAAACACAGATTATCTCAATTTTAAAAGTTTTCAATCCAAAATTTCACTAATCATAAAACCACAAAGAAAAATGTATATGTCAGTTCAAGAAAATGAAGATTCAAGAGTAAAATTTTGTTATATAATTTCTCCTAGTCGCTCATTTAAAGTATCAAATATGATTTCTCGCTATAAAAACCCGTATATAATAGAAACACAGATTATCTCAATTTCAAAAGTTTTCAATCCAAAATTTCACTAATCATAAAACCACAAAGAAAAATGTATATGTCAGTTCAAGAAAATGAAGATTCAAGAGTAAAATTTTGTTATATAATTTCTCCTAGTCGCTCATTTAAAGTATCAAATATGATTTCTCGCTATAAAAACCCGTATATAATAGAAACACAGATTATCTCAATGTCAAAGGTTTTCAATCCAAAATTTCACTAATCATAAAACCACAAAGAAAAATGTATATGTCAGTTCAAGAAAATGAAGATTCAAGAGTAAAATTTTGTTATATAATTTCTCCTAGTCGCTCATTTAAAGTATCAAATATGATTTCTCGCTATAAAAACCCGTATATAATAGAAACACAGATTATCTCAATTTCAAAAGTTTTCAATCCAAAATTTCACTAATCATAAAACCACAAAGAAAAATGTATATGTCAGTTCAAGAAAATGAAGATTCAAGAGTAAAATTTTGTTATATAATTTCTCCTAGTCGCTCATTTAAAGTATCAAATATGATTTCTCGCTATAAAAACCCGTATATAATAGAAACACAGATTATCTCAATTTCAAAAGTTTTCAATCCAAAATTTCACTAATCATAAAACCACAAAGAAAAATGTATATGTCAGTTCAAGAAAATGAAGATTCAAGAGTAAAATTTTGTTATATAATTTCTCCTAGTCGCTCATTTAAAGTATCAAATATGATTTCTCGCTATAAAAACCCGTATATAATAGAAACACAGATTATCTCAATTTCAAAGGTTTTCAATCCAAAATTTCACTAATCATAAAACCACAAAGAAAAATGTATATGTCAGTTCAAGAAAATGAAGATTCAAGAGTAAAATTTTGTTATATAATTTCTCCTAGTCGCTCATTTAAAGTATCAAATATGATTTCTCGCTATAAAAACCCGTATATAATAGAAACACAGATTATCTCAATGTCAAAGGTTTTCAATCCAAAATTTCACTAATCATAAAACCACAAAGAAAAATGTATATGTCAGTTCAAGAAAATGAAGATTCAAGAGTAAAATTTTGTTATATAATTTCTCCTAGTCGCTCATTTAAAGTATCAAATATGATTTCTCGCTATAAAAACCCGTATATAATAGAAACACAGATTATCTCAATTTCAAAAGTTTTCAATCCAAAATTTCACTAATCATAAAACCACAAAGAAAAATGTATATGTCAGTTCAAGAAAATGAAGATTCAAGAGTAAAATTTTGTTATATAATTTCTCCTAGTCGCTCATTTAAAGTATCAAATATGATTTCTCGCTATAAAAACCCGTATATAATAGAAACACAGATTATCTCAATTTCAAAGGTTTTCAATCCAAAATTTCACTAATCATAAAACCACAAAGAAAAATGTATATGTCAGTTCAAGAAAATGAAGATTCAAGAGTAAAATTTTGTTATATAATTTCTCCTAGTCGCTCATTTAAAGTATCAAATATGATTTCTCGCTATAAAAACCCGTATATAATAGAAACACAGATTATCTCAATGTCAAAGGTTTTCAATCCAAAATTTCACTAATCATAAAACCACAAAGAAAAATGTATATGTCAGTTCAAGAAAATGAAGATTCAAGAGTAAAATTTTGTTATATAATTTCTCCTAGTCGCTCATTTAAAGTATCAAATATGATTTCTCGCTATAAAAACCCGTATATAATAGAAACACAGATTATCTCAATTTCAAAAGTTTTCAATCCAAAATTTCACTAATCATAAAACCACAAAGAAAAATGTATATGTCAGTTCAAGAAAATGAAGATTCAAGAGTAAAATTTTGTTATATAATTTCTCCTAGTCGCTCATTTAAAGTATCAAATATGATTTCTCGCTATAAAAACCCGTATATAATAGAAACACAGATTATCTCAATGTCAAAGGTTTTCAATCCAAAATTTCACTAATCATAAAACCACAAAGAAAAATGTATATGTCAGTTCAAGAAAATGAAGATTCAAGAGTAAAATTTTGTTATACAATTTCTCCTAGTCGCTCATTTAAAGTATCAAATATGATTTCTCGCTATAAAAACCCGTATATAATAGAAACACAGATTATCTCAATGTCAAAGGTTTTCAATCCAAAATTTCACTAATCATAAAACCACAAAGAAAAATGTATATGTCAGTTCAAGAAAATGAAGATTCAAGAGTAAAATTTTGTTATATAATTTCTCCTAGTCGCTCATTTAAAGTATCAAATATGATTTCTCGCTATAAAAACCCGTATATAATAGAAACACAGATTATCTCAATTTCAAAAGTTTTCAATCCAAAATTTCACTAATCATAAAACCACAAAGAAAAATGTATATGTCAGTTCAAGAAAATGAAGATTCAAGAGTAAAATTTTGTTATATAATTTCTCCTAGTCGCTCATTTAAAGTATCAAATATGATTTCTCGCTATAAAAACCCGTATATAATAGAAACACAGATTATCTCAATGTCAAAGGTTTTCAATCCAAAATTTCACTAATCATAAAACCACAAAGAAAAATGTATATGTCAGTTCAAGAAAATGAAGATTCAAGAGTAAAATTTTGTTATATAATTTCTCCTAGTCGCTCATTTAAAGTATCAAATATGATTTCTCGCTATAAAAACCCGTATATAATAGAAACACAGATTATCTCAATTTCAAAAGTTTTCAATCCAAAATTTCACTAATCATAAAACCACAAAGAAAAATGTATATGTCAGTTCAAGAAAATGAAGATTCAAGAGTAAAATTTTGTTATATAATTTCTCCTAGTCGCTCATTTAAAGTATCAAATATGATTTCTCGCTATAAAAACCCGTATATAATAGAAACACAGATTATCTCAATTTCAAAAGTTTTCAATCCAAAATTTCACTAATCATAAAACCACAAAGAAAAATGTATATGTCAGTTCAAGAAAATGAAGATTCAAGAGTAAAATTTTGTTATATAATTTCTCCTAGTCGCTCATTTAAAGTATCAAATATGATTTCTCGCTATAAAAACCCGTATATAATAGAAACACAGATTATCTCAATTTCAAAAGTTTTCAATCCAAAATTTCACTAATCATAAAACCACAAAGAAAAATGTATATGTCAGTTCAAGAAAATGAAGATTCAAGAGTAAAATTTTGTTATATAATTTCTCCTAGTCGCTCATTTAAAGTATCAAATATGATTTCTCGCTATAAAAACCCGTATATAATAGAAACACAGATTATCTCAATTTCAAAAGTTTTCAATCCAAAATTTCACTAATCATAAAACCACAAAGAAAAATGTATATGTCAGTTCAAGAAAATGAAGATTCAAGAGTAAAATTTTGTTATATAATTTCTCCTAGTCGCTCATTTAAAGTATCAAATATGATTTCTCGCTATAAAAACCCGTATATAATAGAAACACAGATTATCTCAATGTCAAAGGTTTTCAATCCAAAATTTCACTAATCATAAAACCACAAAGAAAAATGTATATGTCAGTTCAAGAAAATGAAGATTCAAGAGTAAAATTTTGTTATATAATTTCTCCTAGTCGCTCATTTAAAGTATCAAATATGATTTCTCGCTATAAAAACCCGTATATAATAGAAACCCAGATTATCTCAATGTCAAAGGTTTTCAATCCAAAATTTCACTAATCATAAAACCACAAAGAAAAATGTATATGTCAGTTCAAGAAAATGAAGATTCAAGAGTAAAATTTTGTTATATAATTTCTCCTAGTCGCTCATTTAAAGTATCAAATATGATTTCTCGCTATAAAAACCCGTATATAATAGAAACACAGATTATCTCAATTTCAAAGTTTTCAATCCAAAATTTCACTAATCATAAAACCACAAAGAAAAATGTATATGTCAGTTCAAGAAAATGAAGATTCAAGAGTAAAATTTTGTTATATAATTTCTCCTAGTCGCTCATTTAAAGTATCAAATATGATTTCTCGCTATAAAAACCCGTATATAATAGAAACACAGATTATCTCAATTTCAAAAGTTTTCAATCCAAAATTTCACTAATCATAAAACCACAAAGAAAAATGTATATGTCAGTTCAAGAAAATGAAGATTCAAGAGTAAAATTTTGTTATATAATTTCTCCTAGTCGCTCATTTAAAGTATCAAATATGATTTCTCGCTATAAAAACCCGTATATAATAGAAACACAGATTATCTCAATTTCAAAGGTTTTCAATCCAAAATTTCACTAATCATAAAACCACAAAGAAAAATGTATATGTCAGTTCAAGAAAATGAAGATTCAAGAGTAAAATTTTGTTATATAATTTCTCCTAGTCGCTCATTTAAAGTATCAAATATGATTTCTCGCTATAAAAACCCGTATATAATAGAAACACAGATTATCTCAATTTCAAAAGGTTTTCAATCCAAAATTTCACTAATCATAAAACCACAAAGAAAAATGTATATGTCAGTTCAAGAAAATTAAGATTCAAGAGTAAAATTTTGTTATATAATTTCTCCTAGTCGCTCATTTAAAGTATCAAATATGATTTCTCGCTATAAAAACCCGTATATAATAGAAACACAGATTATCTCAATGTCAAAGGTTTTCAATCCAAAATTTCACTAATCATAAAACCACAAAGAAAAATGTATATGTCAGTTCAAGAAAATGAAGATTCAAGAGTAAAATTTTGTTATATAATTTCTCCTAGTCGCTCATTTAAAGTATCAAATATGATTTCTCGCTATAAAAACCCGTATATAATAGAAACACAGATTATCTCAATGTCAAAGGTTTTCAATCCAAAATTTCACTAATCATAAAACCACAAAGAAAAATGTATATGTCAGTTCAAGAAAATGAAGATTCAAGAGTAAAATTTTGTTATATAATTTCTCCTAGTCGCTCATTTAAAGTATCAAATATGATTTCTCGCTATAAAAACCCGTATATAATAGAAACACAGATTATCTCAATTTCAAAAGGTTTTCAATCCAAAATTTCACTAATCATAAAACCACAAAGAAAAATGTATATGTCAGTTCAAGAAAATGAAGATTCAAGAGTAAAATTTTGTTATATAATTTCTCCTAGTCGCTCATTTAAAGTATCAAATATGATTTCTCGCTATAAAAACCCGTATATAATAGAAACACAGATTATCTCAATTTCAAAAGTTTTCAATCCAAAATTTCACTAATCATAAAACCACAAAGAAAAATGTATATGTCAGTTCAAGAAAATGAAGATTCAAGAGTAAAATTTTGTTATATAATTTCTCCTAGTCGCTCATTTAAAGTATCAAATATGATTTCTCGCTATAAAAACCCGTATATAATAGAAACACAGATTATCTCAATTTCAAAAGTTTTCAATCCAAAATTTCACTAATCATAAAACCACAAAGAAAAATGTATATGTCAGTTCAAGAAAATGAAGATTCAAGAGTAAAATTTTGTTATATAATTTCTCCTAGTCGCTCATTTAAAGTATCAAATATGATTTCTCGCTATAAAAACCCGTATATAATAGAAACACAGATTATCTCAATTTCAAAGGTTTTCAATCCAAAATTTCACTAATCATAAAACCACAAAGAAAAATGTATATGTCAGTTCAAGAAAATGAAGATTCAAGAGTAAAATTTTGTTATATAATTTCTCCTAGTCGCTCATTTAAAGTATCAAATATGATTTCTCGCTATAAAAACCCGTATATAATAGAAACACAGATTATCTCAATTTCAAAGGTTTTCAATCCAAAATTTCACTAATCATAAAACCACAAAGAAAAATGTATATGTCAGTTCAAGAAAATGAAGATTCAAGAGTAAAATTTTGTTATATAATTTCTCCTAGTCGCTCATTTAAAGTATCAAATATGATTTCTCGCTATAAAAACCCGTATATAATAGAAACACAGATTATCTCAATTTCAAAGGTTTTCAATCCAAAATTTCACTAATCATAAAACCACAAAGAAAAATGTATATGTCAGTTCAAGAAAATGAAGATTCAAGAGTAAAATTTTGTTATATAATTTCTCCTAGTCGCTCATTTAAAGTATCAAATATGATTTCTCGCTATAAAAACCCGTATATAATAGAAACACAGATTATCTCAATTTCAAAGGTTTTCAATCCAAAATTTCACTAATCATAAAACCACAAAGAAAAATGTATATGTCAGTTCAAGAAAATGAAGATTCAAGAGTAAAATTTTGTTATATAATTTCTCCTAGTCGCTCATTTAAAGTATCAAATATGATTTCTCGCTATAAAAACCCGTATATAATAGAAACACAGATTATCTCAATGTCAAAGGTTTTCAATCCAAAATTTCACTAATCATAAAACCACAAAGAAAAATGTATATGTCAGTTCAAGAAAATGAAGATTCAAGAGTAAAATTTTGTTATATAATTTCTCCTAGTCGCTCATTTAAAGTATCAAATATGATTTCTCGCTATAAAAACCCGTATATAATAGAAACACAGATTATCTCAATTTCAAAGGTTTTCAATCCAAAATTTCACTAATCATAAAACCACAAAGAAAAATGTATATGTCAGTTCAAGAAAATGAAGATTCAAGAGTAAAATTTTGTTATATAATTTCTCCTAGTCGCTCATTTAAAGTATCAAATATGATTTCTCGCTATAAAAACCCGTATATAATAGAAACACAGATTATCTCAATGTCAAAGGTTTTCAATCCAAAATTTCACTAATCATAAAACCACAAAGAAAAATGTATATGTCAGTTCAAGAAAATGAAGATTCAAGAGTAAAATTTTGTTATACTAATTTCTCCTAGTCGCTCATTTAAAGTATCAAATATGATTTCTCGCTATAAAAACCCGTATATAATAGAAACACAGATTATCTCAATGTCAAAGGTTTTCAATCCAAAATTTCACTAATCATAAAACCACAAAGAAAAATGTATATGTCAGTTCAAGAAAATGAAGATTCAAGAGTAAAATTTTGTTATATAATTTCTCCTAGTCGCTCATTTAAAGTATCAAATATGATTTCTCGCTATAAAAACCCGTATATAATAGAAACACAGATTATCTCAATTTCAAAAGTTTTCAATCCAAAATTTCACTAATCATAAAACCACAAAGAAAAATGTATATGTCAGTTCAAGAAAATGAAGATTCAAGAGTAAAATTTTGTTATATAATTTCTCCTAGTCGCTCATTTAAAGTATCAAATATGATTTCTCGCTATAAAAACCCGTATATAATAGAAACACAGATTATCTCAATGTCAAAGGTTTTCAATCCAAAATTTCACTAATCATAAAACCACAAAGAAAAATGTATATGTCAGTTCAAGAAAATGAAGATTCAAGAGTAAAATTTTGTTATATAATTTCTCCTAGTCGCTCATTTAAAGTATCAAATATGATTTCTCGCTATAAAAACCCGTATATAATAGAAACACAGATTATCTCAATTTCAAAAGTTTTCAATCCAAAATTTCACTAATCATAAAACCACAAAGAAAAATGTATATGTCAGTTCAAGAAAATGAAGATTCAAGAGTAAAATTTTGTTATATAATTTCTCCTAGTCGCTCATTTAAAGTATCAAATATGATTTCTCGCTATAAAAACCCGTATATAATAGAAACACAGATTATCTCAATTTCAAAAGTTTTCAATCCAAAATTTCACTAATCATAAAACCACAAAGAAAAATGTATATGTCAGTTCAAGAAAATGAAGATTCAAGAGTAAAATTTTGTTATATAATTTCTCCTAGTCGCTCATTTAAAGTATCAAATATGATTTCTCGCTATAAAAACCCGTATATAATAGAAACACAGATTATCTCAATTTCAAAAGTTTTCAATCCAAAATTTCACTAATCATAAAACCACAAAGAAAAATGTATATGTCAGTTCAAGAAAATGAAGATTCAAGAGTAAAATTTTGTTATATAATTTCTCCTAGTCGCTCATTTAAAGTATCAAATATGATTTCTCGCTATAAAAACCCGTATATAATAGAAACACAGATTATCTCAATTTCAAAAGTTTTCAATCCAAAATTTCACTAATCATAAAACCACAAAGAAAAATGTATATGTCAGTTCAAGAAAATGAAGATTCAAGAGTAAAATTTTGTTATATAATTTCTCCTAGTCGCTCATTTAAAGTATCAAATATGATTTCTCGCTATAAAAACCCGTATATAATAGAAACACAGATTATCTCAATGTCAAAGGTTTTCAATCCAAAATTTCACTAATCATAAAACCACAAAGAAAAATGTATATGTCAGTTCAAGAAAATGAAGATTCAAGAGTAAAATTTTGTTATATAATTTCTCCTAGTCGCTCATTTAAAGTATCAAATATGATTTCTCGCTATAAAAACCCGTATATAATAGAAACACAGATTATCTCAATGTCAAAGGTTTTCAATCCAAAATTTCACTAATCATAAAACCACAAAGAAAAATGTATATGTCAGTTCAAGAAAATGAAGATTCAAGAGTAAAATTTTGTTATATAATTTCTCCTAGTCGCTCATTTAAAGTATCAAATATGATTTCTCGCTATAAAAACCCGTATATAATAGAAACACAGATTATCTCAATTTCAAAAGTTTTCAATCCAAAATTTCACTAATCATAAAACCACAAAGAAAAATGTATATGTCAGTTCAAGAAAATGAAGATTCAAGAGTAAAATTTTGTTATATAATTTCTCCTAGTCGCTCATTTAAAGTATCAAATATGATTTCTCGCTATAAAAACCCGTATATAATAGAAACACAGATTATCTCAATTTCAAAAGTTTTCAATCCAAAATTTCACTAATCATAAAACCACAAAGAAAAATGTATATGTCAGTTCAAGAAAATGAAGATTCAAGAGTAAAATTTTGTTATATAATTTCTCCTAGTCGCTCATTTAAAGTATCAAATATGATTTCTCGCTATAAAAACCCGTATATAATAGAAACACAGATTATCTCAATGTCAAAGGTTTTCAATCCAAAATTTCACTAATCATAAAACCACAAAGAAAAATGTATATGTCAGTTCAAGAAAATGAAGATTCAAGAGTAAAATTTTGTTATATAATTTCTCCTAGTCGCTCATTTAAAGTATCAAATATGATTTCTCGCTATAAAAACCCGTATATAATAGAAACACAGATTATCTCAATTTCAAAAGTTTTCAATCCAAAATTTCACTAATCATAAAACCACAAAGAAAAATGTATATGTCAGTTCAAGAAAATGAAGATTCAAGAGTAAAATTTTGTTATATAATTTCTCCTAGTCGCTCATTTAAAGTATCAAATATGATTTCTCGCTATAAAAACCCGTATATAATAGAAACACAGATTATCTCAATGTCAAAGGTTTTCAATCCAAAATTTCACTAATCATAAAACCACAAAGAAAAATGTATATGTCAGTTCAAGAAAATGAAGATTCAAGAGTAAAATTTTGTTATATAATTTCTCCTAGTCGCTCATTTAAAGTATCAAATATGATTTCTCGCTATAAAAACCCGTATATAATAGAAACACAGATTATCTCAATGTCAAAGGTTTTCAATCCAAAATTTCACTAATCATAAAACCACAAAGAAAAATGTATATGTCAGTTCAAGAAAATGAAGATTCAAGAGTAAAATTTTGTTATATAATTTCTCCTAGTCGCTCATTTAAAGTATCAAATATGATTTCTCGCTATAAAAACCCGTATATAATAGAAACACAGATTATCTCAATTTCAAAGTTTTCAATCCAAAATTTCACTAATCATAAAACCACAAAGAAAAATGTATATGTCAGTTCAAGAAAATGAAGATTCAAGAGTAAAATTTTGTTATATAATTTCTCCTAGTCGCTCATTTAAAGTATCAAATATGATTTCTCGCTATAAAAACCCGTATATAATAGAAACACAGATTATCTCAATGTCAAAGGTTTTCAATCCAAAATTTCACTAATCATAAAACCACAAAGAAAAATGTATATGTCAGTTCAAGAATATGAAGATTCAAGAGTAAAATTTTGTTATATAATTTCTCCTAGTCGCTCATTTAAAGTATCAAATATGATTTCTCGCTATAAAAACCCGTATATAATAGAAACACAGATTATCTCAATTTCAAAAGTTTTCAATCCAAAATTTCACTAATCATAAAACCACAAAGAAAAATGTATATGTCAGTTCAAGAAAATGAAGATTCAAGAGTAAAATTTTGTTATATAATTTCTCCTAGTCGCTCATTTAAAGTATCAAATATGATTTCTCGCTATAAAAACCCGTATATAATAGAAACACAGATTATCTCAATTTCAAAAGTTTTCAATCCAAAATTTCACTAATCATAAAACCACAAAGAAAAATGTATATGTCAGTTCAAGAAAATGAAGATTCAAGAGTAAAATTTTGTTATATAATTTCTCCTAGTCGCTCATTTAAAGTATCAAATATGATTTCTCGCTATAAAAACCCGTATATAATAGAAACACAGATTATCTCAATGTCAAAGGTTTTCAATCCAAAATTTCACTAATCATAAAACCACAAAGAAAAATGTATATGTCAGTTCAAGAATATGAAGATTCAAGAGTAAAATTTTGTTATATAATTTCTCCTAGTCGCTCATTTAAAGTATCAAATATGATTTCTCGCTATAAAAACCCGTATATAATAGAAACACAGATTATCTCAATGTCAAAAGTTTTCAATCCAAAATTTCACTAATCATAAAACCACAAAGAAAAATGTATATGTCAGTTCAAGAAAATGAAGATTCAAGAGTAAAATTTTGTTATATAATTTCTCCTAGTCGCTCATTTAAAGTATCAAATATGATTTCTCGCTATAAAAACCCGTATATAATAGAAACACAGATTATCTCAATGTCAAAGGTTTTCAATCCAAAATTTCACTAATCATAAAACCACAAAGAAAAATGTATATGTCAGTTCAAGAAAATGAAGATTCAAGAGTAAAATTTTGTTATATAATTTCTCCTAGTCGCTCATTTAAAGTATCAAATATGATTTCTCGCTATAAAAACCCGTATATAATAGAAACACAGATTATCTCAATGTCAAAGGTTTTCAATCCAAAATTTCACTAATCATAAAACCACAAAGAAAAATGTATATGTCAGTTCAAGAAAATGAAGATTCAAGAGTAAAATTTTGTTATATAATTTCTCCTAGTCGCTCATTTAAAGTATCAAATATGATTTCTCGCTATAAAAACCCGTATATAATAGAAACACAGATTATCTCAATGTCAAAGGTTTTCAATCCAAAATTTCACTAATCATAAAACCACAAAGAAAAATGTATATGTCAGTTCAAGAAAATGAAGATTCAAGAGTAAAATTTTGTTATATAATTTCTCCTAGTCGCTCATTTAAAGTATCAAATATGATTTCTCGCTATAAAAACCCGTATATAATAGAAACACAGATTATCTCAATGTCAAAGGTTTTCAATCCAAAATTTCACTAATCATAAAACCACAAAGAAAAATGTATATGTCAGTTCAAGAAAATGAAGATTCAAGAGTAAAATTTTGTTATATAATTTCTCCTAGTCGCTCATTTAAAGTATCAAATATGATTTCTCGCTATAAAAACCCGTATATAATAGAAACACAGATTATCTCAATGTCAAAGGTTTTCAATCCAAAATTTCACTAATCATAAAACCACAAAGAAAAATGTATATGTCAGTTCAAGAATATGAAGATTCAAGAGTAAAATTTTGTTATATAATTTCTCCTAGTCGCTCATTTAAAGTATCAAATATGATTTCTCGCTATAAAAACCCGTATATAATAGAAACACAGATTATCTCAATGTCAAAGGTTTTCAATCCAAAATTTCACTAATCATAAAACCACAAAGAAAAATGTATATGTCAGTTCAAGAAAATGAAGATTCAAGAGTAAAATTTTGTTATATAATTTCTCCTAGTCGCTCATTTAAAGTATCAAATATGATTTCTCGCTATAAAAACCCGTATATAATAGAAACACAGATTATCTCAATGTCAAAGGTTTTCAATCCAAAATTTCACTAATCATAAAACCACAAAGAAAAATGTATATGTCAGTTCAAGAATATGAAGATTCAAGAGTAAAATTTTGTTATATAATTTCTCCTAGTCGCTCATTTAAAGTATCAAATATGATTTCTCGCTATAAAAACCCGTATATAATAGAAACACAGATTATCTCAATGTCAAAGGTTTTCAATCCAAAATTTCACTAATCATAAAACCACAAAGAAAAATGTATATGTCAGTTCAAGAAAATGAAGATTCAAGAGTAAAATTTTGTTATATAATTTCTCCTAGTCGCTCATTTAAAGTATCAAATATGATTTCTCGCTATAAAAACCCGTATATAATAGAAACACAGATTATCTCAATTTCAAAAGTTTTCAATCCAAAATTTCACTAATCATAAAACCACAAAGAAAAATGTATATGTCAGTTCAAGAAAATGAAGATTCAAGAGTAAAATTTTGTTATATAATTTCTCCTAGTCGCTCATTTAAAGTATCAAATATGATTTCTCGCTATAAAAACCCGTATATAATAGAAACACAGATTATCTCAATGTCAAAGTTTTCAATCCAAAATTTCACTAATCATAAAACCACAAAGAAAAATGTATATGTCAGTTCAAGAAAATGAAGATTCAAGAGTAAAATTTTGTTATATAATTTCTCCTAGTCGCTCATTTAAAGTATCAAATATGATTTCTCGCTATAAAAACCCGTATATAATAGAAACACAGATTATCTCAATGTCAAAGGTTTTCAATCCAAAATTTCACTAATCATAAAACCACAAAGAAAAATGTATATGTCAGTTCAAGAAAATGAAGATTCAAGAGTAAAATTTTGTTATATAATTTCTCCTAGTCGCTCATTTAAAGTATCAAATATGATTTCTCGCTATAAAAACCCGTATATAATAGAAACACAGATTATCTCAATGTCAAAGGTTTTCAATCCAAAATTTCACTAATCATAAAACCACAAAGAAAAATGTATATGTCAGTTCAAGAAAATGAAGATTCAAGAGTAAAATTTTGTTATATAATTTCTCCTAGTCGCTCATTTAAAGTATCAAATATGATTTCTCGCTATAAAAACCCGTATATAATAGAAACACAGATTATCTCAATGTCAAAGTTTTCAATCCAAAATTTCACTAATCATAAAACCACAAAGAAAAATGTATATGTCAGTTCAAGAAAATGAAGATTCAAGAGTAAAATTTTGTTATATAATTTCTCCTAGTCGCTCATTTAAAGTATCAAATATGATTTCTCGCTATAAAAACCCGTATATAATAGAAACACAGATTATCTCAATGTCAAAGGTTTTCAATCCAAAATTTCACTAATCATAAAACCACAAAGAAAAATGTATATGTCAGTTCAAGAAAATGAAGATTCAAGAGTAAAATTTTGTTATATAATTTCTCCTAGTCGCTCATTTAAAGTATCAAATATGATTTCTCGCTATAAAAACCCGTATATAATAGAAACACAGATTATCTCAATTTCAAAGTTTTCAATCCAAAATTTCACTAATCATAAAACCACAAAGAAAAATGTATATGTCAGTTCAAGAAAATGAAGATTCAAGAGTAAAATTTT